>OMLP01028106.1:3928-27410 GCA_900302685.1 Spondyliosoma cantharus
CCCCTTTCCTATCTCTCAACTGCAGAGCCATCTTTACACGGCTCCTCGCGAAGAGATACGACAAAATGGATCTTCATCACACCAGCTTTGGAAAATCAACTTCCACATCCGGTGGCTGCAGTAAAGCGGCTTCACCTCAGCCAAAGTTTGGCATGCTGAAAACGATTTAGATTAGATTTAGTAGCAAAAACGAAGGCTTGCACTTCCACCTGTGGCTGCTCCATGTGTGGATGTATGTGGATGCATGTGTGTTAGACCAGATGGCCTAATTACAGTGGCCAGTGAGTTAAGTGGCATGTCTCACCCACCACCCCACCCCCTCAATCCTAATCCTCCAAGCATTGGTCCAATCAGCATTTAGGATGGCGGCAGGTCCCTGGCCCTAACAGGGCTAGGGGGTAATTATGGGCTCAGGCTAGACCCGGGATCACCTGCTACAGATGCTCCATATATTGGACAGGCCAGGGCCTCCGCCTGCGTCACTAAACCTCACTTGGGATTTCTTCTTCTGCTGCGCAAAAACCTGCCGCAGATGTCTGCACAGAAGACAATAAGGTCTTCCTACTGAATCTTAATTAGCTGCTTCGTTCTCATGTTCATACTCACACTCTTTAAGGTTGGTCGGCCATTCCCAGAGGGACAGGACAACATCATGCCTCAAACAAATGCCACACGCATGCTTCTAAAAAACCCAACCCCCACACCATTCCACCTGGCTTGGCCAAGCTGAGTGAGGCAACAGGTTACTCACAATAATCTCATCCCACTACCTTGAGAAAAACAAGCCCCAACTAACACCTGCCCTCCGAGGACACATCTGGTCCAGGGATTGGCTACCACCGTGCTCTTGGGCATTGAGGGCCATCTCTGAGGGCCGCTGTCATGCTGGCTACTCTGACGATGATCCAGAGAATGCGTCAGCAGCACTGGGAAGGCAGAGTAAACAAGCCGGGTTCCCTCGGGTGGCGGGAGCACTCAGGCTGGCAACGGTGCTAACGCTGCAGTGAAAGGCCGAGCGAGAGCAGCCGACTCTGCACATCCTCTCGCTGCAACCACAGCCTGGCCGGGCTTGTCTTCAGATGCAGACACTACCTGTCCATCATGCATACTGTATGTCTGAATTACTACGCTGAAATGAATGCAGGGATTTTACTGGTTGAATAAGACATCAGTCAAGCTCATCCAGTGGCACTCATTGACATGGAAAAACAGCTACAGTTGAGTGTTTGACCTTGATACATATAGCTAGCTAAGCTCTTGCTCATTACAGACTTAAAACACAATCTGTTATTCTGATTTGTTGCCAGCTGGTGCCCTCTGCAGGGAAAAGGGACATTGTGTTTGTGTCCCAGAGTCAATTTCTGCCAAAGGAACAGCTGTTTGATGCTTGGTGTACCAGGTTATTTTACTTGAGAGGTTTCAAGCAGCGAGAGCATTGAGCCTGACCTGGGTCATCTTGTCCACAGAGACCGGGATGCCGTCAATGGTGAGAGGGGGCAGCTCCGAGGCCAGATCTCCGCCAGCGGGGGCGTGTTCAGCCAGAGCGTTCTCCAGATCCTCTAGCATCATGCCTTTATACTTCCTCACCTGGGGAACGGAAAGACATTTGTGGCAGAATGTTTCAGTTAAGTGCTGAAACTTACTACAAATTATTGGTTAGATCAACAGAAAAATGAAGTAATTCAATTTAAATATACTGTATCATGTAAATATAAAAACATTTGCTGCTAAAAGCAAAGAATTTCTCTTTTCACTGCTTCATAGCATTATAAATCAAATGTATTATTAAAATAATAATATTAAGATCTCACTTTGGTCTTTTGACAAAAAACCCCTAAATGATTACAAGAAAAAAAATATTAACCTTATCTATAAGGTTGAAGAAGAAAGAGTAATGAAATTAAAATGAAAATAATTAAATTAACATTTACTCTTGGTTGTACAATGAGGCATAAATGGATTAGTTGCAAAGACAGGATAAAAAAACTAGGCAACACAAGTAAAGCAAACACTGTAGAGGCGTGTAAAGGAACATCTTTGGCAAGAATGAGGTAGCTTTGATGTAGTAATTAAGAAGTTGGGATGTTTATTGTGTGTTCAACCTGCTGACTGTGACACTCACCACATTCTCTAGAGGAGCAGCACCAAACACCTTGAACACAGGGTTGGGTTTGGAGGGAGAGATGCACAGCACGATGGCCTGTTGACCCACTCTGGTGGTGTACTCATCTAGTGTGGCTCGCAGTTTCCTGTCAACACACACACACACCCATCATTTACCTCTTGGTTATACAATAAAAGCCATAATGTAAAAGTAGATGCTGTATCCGAGAGTAAACAATGACTTCAGGTGCTGAAAGTGACATTTGTGTCATTGTAAATATGTAGCCGTGGTGTTTTAAGCTCACCTGAGCAGACGAGTCTGCTGCCTCTTGCGGATGGAGGGGTTGGATTCAAAGATATGAGGCCTCTTTCTTTTCTTACCAGTTGCTACAGCAGCAGCAGCTGCCATGCCTACTGGGCCTGAGAGACAGAAGGAGAAAGAGCAGTATGACTGTTAGGAAAAAGTGTAAAAGTTGATGAAGTAATCAGGATTAGGGTTGCAAGTAAAGATCAATTTTATCGTTGGCTATTTTCTTGGTTAATCAATGATTGTTTGGATCGTCAGAAAATAGTGAAAAATGTTGATCTGTGTCGTCTTGTTTTGTCAAAATGAACAACTTTCTGCAGATCCTCTTTTATTAGACTAATCTTGAACATATGATTATTGTTATTCAATCTCGTTTTTCAATTTCATTTGAAAAAAGGCTAAAAAAGGTTTAAAATGAAGCTGAGTTGCAACTGCACCACACTGGCACCATTAGGTACATTGACAAAAAGATGCCGCCAGCAGGTCAACAAGAGGCAATAAGTGCCACAAAACAGTCCACTGGCGCCACCCTTTGTTCAAAGAAGAGCATTACACTGAACTCAGGAAGCTGTGGATGTTTCACAGGGTTAGTTAAATGTATCAAATATGCAAAATAATAAGAAAAAAACATCTCCAAAAAACAACAGGAAGGTTTTATTTGTTTTGAGCAGAAAAAAAGGAAAAAGTGAAATTTCTATAACTGAGTGTTAATAATAAATAATATCAATACAGCCAAAATGTCAGACAACCTCACAGTAACAAATGAAGTACTGCTCAACATCATTTTGTAATACGGGTTGTTCCCGCACGCTTTTTATCTAATAAAACCCGCCAACTTGGAACCGCTAAATGCTCAATCCCTTGGCATACCTGCAGCAGCCAGGTGGGCAGTGACCTCATCAGTGCCAGCCGAGTTGAGGATGTCTGTGTCGTCATAAGGATCCTCGTCTGGTGAGGACGTCGAGTCTTCCTCAGCGCTCATCATTGATGCTTCGGTAAAGGTGGCCACATGTACCTATACACGGGAATGATCAGAGTAGAATGGGCTCAGACTAAACGAAATATCATTGGACTCACAATCTGACTTAAGTGTTATCGTTTCTGTTACTAGCTAACTAGTAAAACAATAGGACTTGTGCTAAGAAGGATGACTGTCATCGTTCTTCTAAGTGCACCTGCTGGACCTGTTGGCTTACGGCGCTGGCCTCGATCGTGGTCATGTGTTCTGTCTGGTGAATGACGTGCTCGTCCATGATTGGCCGCCTGGTCTACACAGCTGGATCCACGGTAAGAGGACTGAGGCAAGAGAGAGAGAAAAGAAGAGATGCAGCATAAGCTAATGAAACGAAAGATCAAATACAAATGCAGGTTAAAAGGTCCAGTGTTTTAATTTGGTTGCTGTAAGTGATGGGCTTATTTGATCATAATTAAGGCTAGTTCTGTGCACTAGACCTTATACTTGTTTGTGTGGGCGAATTTTATTATCTAGATTAAAATGTTCCCGTTTTATCTAACTGTGGTGATAATTCGTTCAACCTCTGTGGTGAATGTAGAGGATACACAGATTTGAATATTGTCCACTGCAGAGAAGGTTAAGCTCTTCCATTTTCATTTTTCATGATCACTGAAAGCCCATACAAGGATGTAAACATGAAAATACAAACTAGATTATTGCATTTCTACTTCATTTTTACTCAAATAACACAAACTTACGTTGAAAATTGTGATGCGAGAGTGGATATTAACTTTAAAGTTTACGTTAACATTTCAATGCAGTCCACTATGGGCTCCCATAGATTGTGCCTCAGTCATCATATGTTTTCATAGTAAAAAATAATAATAGTGTGAAGATTTGACTGTGTTCATCTTTGTGCCTCTCCTCTGATAGCCACTAGAGGGGTCTAGACTGTGTCCATAGTGACTAATTGAAGATCATGACTGTAATTGAAGCTAGACATTGTTTTATTTTTTCAATTTATTATGTGTCAATAAATCATATGCTTCACAAGGGATGGGTCTGCAAGATGTGCAATCAACACAATTATAGATACGGCTCGGCACTATTTATATAAGTGCTTTATTTTCATGTGCAACTGTAAGGGAATTTCTAAAAAGAAAAAAGTAAGTAAGAGAATCTAAATGCAGTCGGTTTGAGGCAGTGAAAGTTCATGGATGTTCATTAGTGTATTGCAGCAGTGAAGTGATATTGCAATCGAGGTTCAATTCAATATAACTTCTTAACACTCACACACAGGCCCACAGTGTGCTTTTGTTGACATAATCAACGACTGTCAGTACATGTTTGCTGAGATACTGAAAAGCATTCATTGAACTGAACCACTGAGGCAGTTTAATGGGGATAACCTGCTCACTTGGTTCATTCAAAGTGGAATATTTACTGGAAAGGGTCTTCATAGATCACATTTGTTATCTCTCCACCCACCGAGACTAAATCACAAAACAGTGGGTCAAAATCCTGTCATTAACAGTAGCCAGGCGTTGTTTGTTTGCATCCAAAACCCCCTGCACTGCCGACATGACTGTAGCTGCTGATAGGATCAATGGGCTGTTGGACGATTCGGTGCACGACTCGACAATAACAGTGTTTCATTACATCCCAGGCCTGTAATAACGTTCATTTACACAACACCCAGTAAGTGGACATAACTGACTGCATTATACAGGCAATGTTATTGCTCGAGCGTCACAGAGCTGTATTGTTAGCCGACTTGCCGGGTCGGTTGACAACGACTGCCAAAAACGAGCTAAGCTAGCAATGTCCTACATTTGGCTAATAAGCTAGTTGCTAACCATTTGGCGGTGTAGCTTCGGCCATCTGAATGGACATTGGCTATAATTTAGAACAGCAGCGGTTCTGTTGATGCTCGGACACTGGTTGTGGATTAATTCAGTGTGCGTTGACTGGTAAACCTTAGTAACACAGCAGCTAGCATGAAACCCGCGCAATATGAAACAAAACAGAGCGCTACGACAGGCCCAGCGGCCTACGTCTCATCCACAGCTATTCTACTCTATATGAGCTTGTTGTCGATACGCGCCTACAACATGATTCCACACAAAAAGCCATCTTTGCATCAAAACGCAGCTCCAGTCAACATCTAAACAATCCGCATCTTTCACCCCAACGCTGCCGGGTTCGATGATGCGGCTGCGCCGGGGCTGAAATAAATGGAGATTGCGCGGTAGGGCACTAACCTCAGAGCGGCTGCGCTACTTCGGGCCTGCGCCGTACAGCGGGGATGGAGCCGAGCTCTAATGGAGGACAGAGGGGAGCCAGCAGCAAACACAGCAAACACAGCGAGCAGAGCGCACACAACAGCGATCTGCACTAGTGATGCCTTCAGGTGCACACCCTCAGCTTCTAACAGCAGCACAATTCATACATTCAGACCTGCATTTGGAAGCGCGTTTGACCTAAAGACAAGTGCAAAAGCAGAACTGTTGGTGGTTATTGTTTAATGCATTATTTATTGTATTTTTTATATATTAAAATATGCGTAATAAAAGTTTTAATTTCCCTTTTTTGCCCATAGTTGCAAATCTTTAGGGGCATTATGAGCAAATAGAATAAAGTATTTGCAGTTATTGCAAAACCAGTACAACATTCATCAAGTCAAGTATAATGAAATTTAGATACAAAAGTACATCGAAAATACGACCCACAAATGTTGTGCAAAGCACGTTTTTAAATACAACATTATATTATTACATGGTTTGCATTATGAAATGAAAACATTTAAAAGGAAATGTTGTACCCAAACCTGAAATAAATTACCATGACAACATTTGTTGATAAAGAGTCCCCGTTTGCATCGTTTACACTTCACATTAGGTAACTTAAGGTATCTTACACTTCCCCGTTTCAGTCACAGCGATTGTGGCTTTTTTATTCAATCCACATCTGTCATTCGTGGCGCCTTAATCGTGCTTAATATTTCCCACAGTTCCTGAACGCCACATCAGCCGAGGCAAACCACGCCCCCTGCAACTCAAATCTGATGCAGGCAGTTGAAGTTCAACTGTCTGTCTGAACCGTCGTTGTGATGACGTTATTTGCTCACCAGGCTATGAAAACAACTCAAAAAAATTACATTGTTGAGATTAGTGTTAAAAAAGGTTCCTGCTTTAATTTGGGAAACGTCACTGCCAACAACGAACAAATGACGTGAGTCCAAAGCAAGCTAAAGTTCACCCAATTAGCAACAATTAGGCACACGTTCAACATGGACCTGTTCATTCGCCCAACAGGTTAGTTGGTGACATCATTATATTTTTGTTGTTGTTTAAAAACATTATTCAGACAATGTATAGACATTTATAATAAGGAATGAATCTGTACAACATTTAATGCTGTCTCATGTTCATAACTAACAGACATTTATTGTTTAACGAGGTGCTAGCAAAAAAAGTACACCTAGCTAAACCTGGTGCAACAAATGAAAGAGTCCTGCAGTCAATTCTGCCTTCATGAAGGTTTGAATCTTAAGTTTTGTTGGCCACAACTTGTGCTTTATACCGAAAGGTGTATCTGTCGTTTAGCCCTTACTCACTGATATAAATGTCATGAACCCAATAACAGGAACACCAGTCAGTATAATGCATCACAATTTGGCCTAATTAGAGGCATAAACTCAACATGACTGAACATTATAACCTTGCCAAAGATTGGTGTAGGTGCCGTTGGTCCAAAAATCAATTTAACTAAAACTTATCAAAATCAAAGAGGGCCACTTCGGCACCATGGGGGTAATTCGTACGTAGGCAAGAAGTCATAATGTCCATTCTTATTTTCTTCTGATGATTTATTTGTCCCAAAAACAAGCAGGTAAAAACAATATAACAAACAAATCCTGTTTTCTGTATGCCTCTCTTGCGCTCGTAAAAAAAACATGTGGCCACCCAGGTACATTCTGGTCCTCCACGTGCGTTCATCCTTATATAATCTCCGGTGCCCAGTGCTACCCAATTTACAAGGAAAACAAAAAACTAAATAAGCTAAACAAAACAATAATATTTGGCTCAAATTACTACTAATAAAAAATAGTACCACGAATTGAATCAAAAATAAAACTATACTAATCAAACATGATCAATAACAAACAAACAACCAACTAGCTCCAACAGTTGGATTCAATGAAGGATTTTTGCAATAGACTAAATTGATTTGGGTCTACCCAATAAATTGGCATCTGAGTTTATATGAGAGTAAACTTACAGAAACTGACATGAAAGTTGACCAGGCTTGTTTGTTGGCCAAGTGTCCTAATTGTCTATTAATTTACAGCTAAAAAGGGTTTGATATCCAAATATGTTACTAATTGATTTGGATGGTATCAGTCTTATCTCATTCCTGTAACTAGGGCAGAATGATGTACAAAAAAAATTATCATGTTGCAATTATTTTGACAGGTATTGCAATTGAAATGTGAATCACAATTTTAGTTGGAATGGTAATTTGTTACACTTTGTCACTGAAAAGAAATATAAAAATGTATGTGATAAATACTGGGATTTGTATCGAACAAGCATGTTCCCTTCTGTCTGGAGAATATGATTTATCGGTCGGGAAATCTCTTCTGTGATTCCCCTGTGATTTCGATATTGCATTTAGTCATATTGAGATTTCAACAATATCTATTGCATCACACCATCTAGAGTTAATGTGTGTCTGTTTCAGTGTTCATGAAAGACTGACTCAAACCTGACATGGGTCATTATTGTCTTTATTGATGGCAGAACAATATATTTACGTTTGCTCTAATGCTGTAAACCTCACTCATTTTGTACTCTCAACAGGTTTAAAGGACATAAGGAGTGCTGAGCAACTTTTGGTGATGCTACAAGGTGACATGTTCAGTGGAAACGTTGACTGAAAGGAAAGAAATGTAAGTTTCTGATGATTTCACAGCTTTTCTTTGAATTGTATTCCATCTGTAGTATAAACTTCATTAGAGGTTGTGCAGCTGAGATGACACATCTCGGACCAGCAGCCACAACCTGAAACTCACCTCAAGGGGGCAGCATTGCATCACAAATCCCACTTGGAAGTCAGCCCTTCAAGTTTGTTGTAACAGGAGATGGCAGTGAGGCGTCGTTGATGCAGCTCTCCACAGGTGCCTTGGCGTGTATTCAAGATGATGGATGTTTTACATTAGTGTGTGGTGACAGCAGCTTATGTTTGTGTCTCACTAAATGTCAGCAAGTATCATATTCAGAAATCTGGCAGGAAAGCTGTAGAGTGTGACTCCACATTTTACAGCTTCCATACTGTGTAGCTGACCTTCATACAACGCTTTCTCACTGTAATCCCCCTGTGTCCGCTTTCAACATCTGGAGACAGGATTATATAATTGGTATGCCATCTCCTAATGCTACATGAATAAGAAACTATCACGTCTATGGTTAAGAGTTTAAGATTCATTTCCAGTTTTGGATTTTATTTTTTGTTCTGCCTTTATACTCGGCTTTCTGACTCTGGTTGTCATTTAAAGACTAAATGCGTTGGTAACTGTCTTGCGTTCTGGTCGATAGATAACCTTAGCAGAGTTTCAGCTGCTTAAAAGGTGCTGATTTTGCATTTGTTAATGTATTTCTCAAGGGCACTGCTATGGAAAACCGTTTAAGTTAGGTAGATGGTGGTGTGACGTAGATGGAGTTAAAAGCTGGAGAGTGTTAATGAACCAAGGGCCTATTATTTGCTCCTATTCTGCTTTCTCCTCCTTGGACTGTGGTTGGGTATAGATAAGGCTTCCAGCCTGAGGGTGTGGAATCAATAATGGATGTAATTGGTGAGGTGGAAGTGAGGATAATTGAAGGTAATTGTGTGGACCGTCACAAGGCATGGAGAGAGGTCAAGAGAATGAAGGTGGTGTGGACAGAGTAGAAAATCATTTTCTGGTGTTCCCATACCTGCTGTATGTAACACCTCCATGATACAAACCCCTCTGTCTTGTTGACTTGTTACTTTTTAAGCTACGCCCAGACAAAATGTAGGTAAAAATATCAAAAATTTAAAATCACAAAATTAAGTATTCATCTTCCCTCAGACCACATATATTTATTCTGTTTTCCTAAATTAACTTCTACATGGTTACTTCTACAAAACCTATGAAGCAACAAGTTGAAATGAGAGACAGGGATCAAAAGCTAGATATTTTACTTTTATCTGTCCCATCATTGTAAAACAGCATGGACCGACTGATGTAAATAGGGGCATGTTGTGAAACCGCTCACAGATGTCTCATTTCACGAGTACTGAATTTCAAAGTTCAAACTTCAGAAGTGTTGCTACCATTTGGAGCTGCAGGTGTTTGCCTTGCGGTACATTAATTTGAAAGTTTGAAATTCCATCTGTGTTATGTCTCCTGGGTTCTCAGTTAATCTTTAATCCAATACACATCCTTTAATATGTTTTTATCACCTTCAGCCTCTTTTTAAAAAGTTTTTGACAGCTAGAAAATTAATGGTGGCTCCATGCATGCTGTTTCTCTTTCTCATGAGTACCACCATCTTGTTTTGCTGCCGGCCGCCAAGGAGTTGCATTCAAGGTTCAGTGCGATTTATTTTTCATTATACAACACAGGGCTGCATATTGAAATCAAAGTTCATAAACTCATTCATGCTACACAAACACAGAACTGAATGTAAACTGCAGCAGTGATGAAAATATGGTCAACATATTCACATTAAAAGTTTAACATGTGGGGAACACTTTCCATCCTCTTCGACCGAGAGTGAGCAAGTGTGACCAAACATCAGTGATGAGACAGTAGCCAGGAGCAGCCTGTCCATCCTGGATCTCTCCCCTCTCCTCTCTGAACCTGTCCGACTGGTGAGGTTAGACGGTCAAAAGATGCTGTGGGCAGTGATCATAACAAAGTCTGCTGCTCTTAATCCAAAAAATGCGCTTTCTTTTCAGTGCTGATGAATTTATTTCTGTCATAGGTAACTCACACCAAAACAATCTAAATGCTAAACAATCTAAATGCCCCTCAGGGCTACCTCAACATTGTTACATCAGGAAGTTGTATGCTTGTACACTTGTTTGTCTGAATCATTTCAGCCAGACGAGATTAAAAGAGGCAAGTGTTTAAATCTATAGCCAGGAGGGTGCACAGTCAAAGTGTATATGTTAACAGTAACCGGCATACTAGTGCTCCTTCAGTAATTTGCGCCTGCTGTTAATTTCTTTCATTATCAAGTACTGTATATTCCTTTTCCCAAGGTTGTTGTTGGACTATCCAGGAGTGCAAATTGCACATAGGGGTATAACAGGTGAAATATTCTGCATGATCAGCAGGGGGCACTGCAGCACCATGCAATGAACCAAAACTCAACCGCTGTAGAAACTATTGCTGCTCTGCACAGTCATGCCAACTGAATGATATGACACGTTCATTCATATTTCACTCTGAGAACATTCAGAGATTACTTCCATCTAGTAGCTCCGGGCAAAATTAATCCAAGATCCCACGGCGTGTTATCTTTCCGTGGAGGATATCGAACTTAACGTGTATTTTGCAGTTGAATGTACTTTCAGTTGCAGAAAGTGAAGTTGTTTTGTGTTCGCAATAAATAAATGAAAGGATGCATCCAGTGTAACCTTGGAGGTAACAGAATACATTGTGGAACTGTACATACTGTGAAAGCAACAACATTGAATTTAGAGCACTCAGTTTGGATTGTGTTTGAGTTTTTACATGACAAGTTATCATTCTTTATTCATCCTGCCTCATTCATACGTTTTTCATTATTGACAGAAATAAAAGAGATGTAGAAAGATTTACTGCAGTTTATTTGAAATTCATCCTCGTCTCTTAACTCATAAGTGATTCTTTCCATTTCTTTGACTCAAATAAAATGTTTCACTTTACTTAAAATTGGGTTACAGGAAGTCAAATTTGACTCTTGACTAAAGAGCAAAGGCTTCTCTGTATACCACAGGTTTTTATAGCTGACACCAAAGTTCACAAAAGTGTTGTCCTCCAGTTGTTTGCTTGAATGTATGCTAAATGCAAAAAAAATTGCAGTTGAACAGCACTTTGTACCACCATCTGCTTACCTGTGGTTGGCTGGTTTACCAAGCTACTCGATGCAGGGTTTTGGAAACAAACATCTCCTGTAAAAACTATGTTGTGATGGAAGTGTTTCATAAATCCCCCAATTGCTTGCTTAAGCATAGACTATAATATAGTTAAATATTTCACATTTTGCCAACCAATGCCAATATTACATCTACTGTAGAAAGCCCCAGTGCATGTTAGTCAGTTGTTTTCATTTGCTAGTTCACATTTCATGGTGCACCCTACTTTTTTGGAACATGCCCTTGCCACTCCCAGTGTGAATGACACCTATGGTCTTTACCAACTGTCATATAACCTGTTTCTGAGACAACACGAGGACTCCAGAAGCGAATGGGAGAAGTGGTTTGATTGACTAAATAAAGCGTGAGAAATTTTGAGGCGAGTAGGCGTAAATACATTGATACAACATCAGTCACCGGCTTTGATGTCGCAGCCAAAGGTTTCCAGGTGATCACACAACTTCACAGCACTCCTGTCACCGGCAGTCTCAGAAGTAGCCGCTCCGGCATTCCTCCTAGATCCCACTCCCTGGAGCATTAGGGGAAGGATGTTTTTGCAAGGAATCCTTTTTTTTTTTTTTTTTTGCAATTTAGCTGTATATTGCATTGGAAGTGTTATTTCTCTGTAAGTTGCCATTCAGCTGGGAGGGAATGTGAATAGATGGAGAGAGCATTTAGAGTGTCTCACATACATAAAAGCGAGGCAGCTAGTGCGAATTCCATATTTTGGTTGTAGCTTTTCTATATTTACCTGCTGCAACACATGTTTCTTTATGTTTCACTCTCAAGCCAACCATCTTGCTCTCCTCCACTCTCCCTCTATGTTGTCTTGTAAAGTTTTATCTGTCCTTTCACTATCAGCAGTATTTGAGTAAATACAAGATGAATACAAAGGTTCAAAACTGAATAAATGCAGGAGTTTGAGAGTGAGTGAGTCAGCCACCGTATATGAGTTGGGAATAGAGAACGGAGAGCAGTGTTTTCATTACAGATAATCAAGTCAAGGCTTTTCCTTTATTCTCCAAACACAGCCTGTTGTCAATAGAAACAGGAGTGTAGAGAGGATGATAATAAAGGGCAAGATAAAGGGGGAAACAAGCATAAATTGTAAAGGGAAGACAGGGTGAAACAACAATCAGTGAGCTGTCTCTCTGTCAAGTGTCTGTCTCTTCCTGCTGTTCCTGTGCCTAATTGGAAATGAAGTGTAGGCAATGAACCTGTTTATAGACTCATTACTATAGTATTATGCATTAGCACAAGTTATTGTGAACATCCAGGACAAGAGCTGTGTGAGGTGAATAGAAGAAGGACAACAGAGATTCAAGGAGGGAAAATATCATTGTATGAATTTTCATACTTTGATATAAAAAGATGTATCGCAGGTGCACTTTGATGTGTCTTCACACATGCTGATTGCTGTGACCAAGATAATTGGGCCCCTGTCTGCTTGTGTTGTGCCACAAATGCTTGTTTTAACACCTGCCCGAGAGGGGAGTGTAGCCTCGTAAAAGCCAGGCTACTGTACATCTTGCAAGCTCAGTTATTTACCGCGAGATTGAACACCATGAGCAAAGCAAAAATTGTCAGCTAGTGTTGCTAGGCTGGGGGTGGCAAGACAACTTGTAAAAGCCTCTGCTAGCTCTCAGGAAAGGTGGCAAGTCAGCTGCAAGGACTGACAACAATCCCCCTTTCACACTGGACATAAAAAATCCCCTGTAACATCTGGCTTTTGACCTCAGCAGGAAAGGGTTTAATCGGGTCAAATGACTAAGCAGTAGTTGATTTGGCTGTATCGTGATGGTGATGGAAACTTGACATCTAAGTAGACACACCCATTTTACCCATTTCCAGCGCAATGCTATGGCACACGATGACGTGGCAGTATATATACATTTCCATCTGTCTGTGTTTAAGCAGCCCTTGATTGTCATTAAGTTGGCATTGAGTTTGAAAGAGAAACTGAAGTAAAAGACCGAAAAAATTATTGTCTCTGACAAAATGTGGTTCTGCAGCCTTGATTTTTGCATGATGGCCATCACCATCTTTGTTTATTGGAGTTGGACTAAACTCGGACAGGATGTTTGAGGTGGGAGGGATACCCTAATACGCATTGCCTGGCAACTCATCTGTATAATCACAAGATATCAAGAGTCTCTTAAGCTTTAGCAATATGTTTCCAACCGAACCAGTTTGATTTTCCATTTGCTGCAAGAGTCTGATAAGCCTAGTTGATATTCCATTTACGCTACAAATGCTCAGCGTGACATTCTGTTAGTTACAAACTGCACTAACACCATGACCTTAATTCCCTTGTCAAGTAGTAATAAAAAACACGGTAATAGATTCACCTATTTTAACTCAAATAACCCATGGCTAATGCTAGGAAGAATATTTTGACGCTATTGAGTCACTCTCTCATACTTAATGGTACACTGTTTTCTTTTTGGCTTAATGAGCTTCATTAAGTTCTGACTCAGTACTGTGAGAGTTGTTTTTTTCCATTGCTAATTCAGTAACAGGGTATGCTGTTCTCCTGCTGGGTGCTTGTAGAGTGAAACAGTGCCATAAAACATGCTTAGATTCTCAATGAACATGTGTTCAGGCCGCAGTAAAGACTAGATGTGTCACCGTGCAGTTCAGCTCTTAACTCTGTCACAACTTCTGCAATCAAAATAGTCTTTCTTGTGTTTAAAGTATCTACCAAGCCGTTCATCCTTACAGTCAGGTCTGCTTCACACCACAACCAATGGCATTATCTCGGCCAAGATTCCCTGATGCTGATCCATTTGAAGCCGAATAAAAAGAGCTGACGAGGGGCGAAAAGTAACTCTGTTTTTAAAGGCCAGCCACTTTCACTGTGTGTAAATGTGTGTGTGCTTGTGCTGTCCTTTCTCTAATTGACCAGCTGTGGCTACGTGCTCTGCCTCCTCAAAACCCCCATTGATCCCATGGCCGTTTCACAACAGGCCTTATTGCTTTGCTTGTACTCTCCGTTCCAGCCGTCCGTAACACCTCTGAAGAGGGGAGAAGGAAACGGTGGCGGCTGTGATTGCAAAGTGAGGGAGGGAAGCAAGTGGAGGAGAGAGGGATTGAAGGAAACGGAATCAGCTAGGGGGTAGATGATCAGAAAGGCAGAAAGAACGATGTGGGAGTGTTCTGTCACTTTATGAATCACATTTTTTTTTTAACACAATTCTTTATGAAAACAATTTATATCATAGATTGAATGGGATATTATATAGCAAAACCTACTTGATACAATGTGCAGAAATCAATAAATCTGTACCGCCACAAATTAATTCCTGCAGATTTCTGACGATGAAAGCCGCATGCAGAAAAATCACCCCACAGTTTGCAGTTATTAAAATGTAAATGCTCATACATTTCTTGAATGTCAAATTCAGTGACAGTAATATAGGCTAAGTGGAGTACATTAATGTGTCATCTAAAACATATAATTGTCTGGCTGCCTGGAAGCCTGAAATGCATGCAGCGTAACCTCACGCTCTAGCTTTGAATCTGGCCCAGAACCTTTTGTCACCCCTCTCGCTCCCAACATCATTGTGCCTTTACAAAACAGGAAACATTAAAAACAAATGGAGTTGTAATTGCCTTTCAGTGGGCTAAGGTCACAGAATGTGGTACTTTAACTTGGCTTGCTTTGAATGCAAACTTAAGCACATTTTCAAGGGGAGAAACTTGGAAAAAGTCTTGGTTAACAGAATCCCATCTGTTTTTTAGTCGATAAGTAGATGGAACTGTGCCAAGCATCCCATACCTCTGAGTTTCTTTTCCTCTGTAATGTTATACGAACTTTGACCTTTCTTCCTCCAGGACTCTTCTTCGGGGTTGTGGGCCAGGGTCAAGGCCATTAAACCTGGCTTAATAAGCTGAGTCCCCCTCTGCTCACCCCCCATAGGTCCATGGGAGGTCTGAAGGTCCAGAGTCCGCAAAGTCAGAGACCAGGCATGTCAGCAACCTTCAGAGATGGTTCATACATCCCTATTAATGCGTTGTCATATTCTTGAAACAACTGGATGTTTTGATATTGGTATTTTTGTATTTTCTTATTTAAAAACTAGCATATTTGCTACAGTTTCTTCACTTTTTAGATATCCTACTTTGTGTTACACTTTGAACAGGGCAGTGCTTACCAGGTTGATGTGAGACAGGTGTGGGGAAATCAGACTGGGGTGGAGCACAGCAACATAGGATAGAAACTGTGTGATGCAGTCATGCCACTTTTTGTATTTCAGCAGCCCTGTGCCAGTAAGCAGTGGCCAGATTGGCAGCATTGTACAACATGCAGCCTAATTGACTGGATCATGTAAACCAGACACCAAACGAAACAAAAACAAACCTCCTAAACATATCATCATTGCTGACAATGTTTTTTGTGATGTGGTCTGGAGGTGGTTTTATCCACCAAAGTCCCTATGCCAAACGGGAGTCTAGAGAGTTGAGAAAATTGGTTGGTCAGTTATTTTTTGGTGTTCTTATATGTTAATTGCATAATATGTTATCTTGTGTAGCTCTATGCCTGAAAAGTTTCTGCAATGAGAGTAATAGTTTTCAGTTTTTGAAATACATTCTGTTCTATTACTTAAAAATGTAAGGGTAGGATTGCTTCCCTGGCTGCAATTGAATTTATTTTAGGTGCAAAGTAAATGTAGACATAAAAATCACGAGCAAAGTTTGACGCACTCTCTCAAACTAAAATGCCTTTATTGTCATGGCATGGTCCTAATAAGTTTTCTTTCGAGAATCATCATTGCTTGCATGACTATTCCATTACAGTGCGGCATTTTAATTATTTTTTTTCTCAGCCTCTGTTTGTCTATAGACATGTCTGAATACATACTCATGTATGCATCTGAAGAAAACGTGTGCTGTTTGTACATCTACCTACATTGAAAGACAAATTACTTCCACCTAAAGAAATACTGTGTTTCAATAACCTCACTCTTTCTCCTTCTACTATAGATTCACACTTTGTGCCCGATTGAAATTCATTATACACTATAAATGTCACTGTCACCTATATTCTGAAAGCGCTTGATCAGAATTTGCATTGCAAATGACAAAAACTCTTATGCATTGATCCCCTTCATACATGTTTAGCACCAGAGTTTGTTCTACAGTGTCTTACTCTTGCGAGTCGATGCATTTTTAATGTGGACTTATTTTCAACTGAATAATTTAGTGCATGGTCAGCAGCAGGGGTGATCCAGAATCTATCTGATGGGCAGAAAGTACAGGGGGTATATCCACCTCAGGAAGTTTGAATGGCCATGAAAATGCATATCGTAGCACTATATGTACTTATAGGTTGAGTCTATAGAGAGTCCCTTTAAGTCTTACCACATAGCAAGTGTGGGATGCGTCGACTATGGATTTTCATGGTACAGTCTGAGGACAAGTTCAAAATTCAGTTTATGATAATAATCCATTAATTTATTTCACAACACTAAGGCTCTATGAAATCATAAAAACACAAGTCTTTTTAATTTCGGTTTTATTTGTCTTCTAAAAAACAGAAATAATACAGTAACAGAATTATACAGTACAAAATGATGAATAAGAATAATGAAAATTCACAATCTTTGGCCCTTTAGCACCAGCTTTTTTCCTGCAAGTTTTGCAGCTTGGATATTCGTCAAGTTCACCCAAAAATGAAAATGCAGTCAGTATCTATGTGCCCCCATGCCAATGGAATATCAAATTAAGTTCTGTAGTTCACAAAACATTTCTCTAGCTTCACAGCATAGCAGCGCTGCAACATTCTTCTCTACAGAAGTAGATGGGGGGCTTGTTTTAAAATGTATAGAAACAACTGCATTGTGTCTCGGTTACTCGTCCTCATCTACTTCAGTTGATTAGGAGAATGCTGATATGTGGTTTGTTTTTGCTGTGAAGCTCCAGAAATGTTTTGTAATGCAGAACCTTCCAACTTTCCATCAGCCTGAGGGTGAGAAGATAATGACACAATTTTCATTTGTTTTCCTTTTAATGCATTTTTTGGGTGGAAACACCGCTTCAGTGTTGGGTCCATTGTGTTGCTAATGTGACATCTTATTTAATGTGCCTGAACTTGTTGCTGCATTTTAAGGTTGGCGCCCCTGATATTCTGGTTGTATTTGTTTAACTTCCCTCACTGTACAACTGTTGTTCATTGAAAATAATGTACCATAATGTCAGCTTTTTTTAGAGTGAGAGCAGGATCATTTGGTGTAGCTGAGCCTTCAAGGTTACAAATAGTGAAGTCTGTTATTAGCTGCATCCCTGGTAACAAGAGCTGTGGTAGTACAGTCCTTAGAAATTGGCTGCTTACTATATTGCGGGATTAAGGTAATATTGTATTTCGTTATATATTTCGTTATAAATATGCTATTTACTTTGTCGTGTCCCTCCAATTCTGATTCTTCAGGGAAAACAAACCTAATGTCTGCATTAAATGGTTTTGAGGCAGGCTTATACTTGCAACTGCGATGTACAAATAGCGTGGGCTGGTCTATTTTCTCTGACCAAGCCCCTCTCCTAGCACACACACAGGACTGTATTCATTTGTTTTATTGCATTAGAGCATTATGTAAATATGTACATTGCCAGTCTCTGGAGGGAGAGTGCGCCGATCGGGCTGAAAAGAGCATCCAAAGAGGGGCAATTTAACAACCCACGATGAATGCCCGCTAACATATGTCAGCTTGTCACACAAACAAGTGGACATCAGCATCATCATGCAGGAGAGCGAGCAGACCCATCTGCGCCATGGGTAGACCCGGGCATCCGGGGGGCTCCGTCTCTTTCATTTACCCACGGCCGGGTGCCGAGTATGAACGCAGATTTTGTGAATGGCCTGTTATTAATGAGGCCTCACTCTGCGCGAGCAGACACCCAGGGCTGCTGCTTAGCGGCGCGCCCTCAGCCAACGTGAATAACAAAAGGCAGAGTGGGATCATTAGTTCCCCCGGACGCCCGAGGGCTCTGCCACTTTAATCACGTTTGTGTAATGAATGCAGCTGCTGTGAATCACTGCTTATTCATAATGTCTCCAAAATGCAGTTGTAATGTGGTATTAATGTTGCTACTGCACTGCCAGAGGTGGTGTGGGTCCGTGTGTACGTAATTGAAGAAATTGAGATGGTGTCGGCTTTTATTACCCGCGGACAGTGGACCCTTGTGTTGGTTGGACGCTGTGACAATGTTATGACAAGGCCTAAGGTCATTATAGATTGATTGTCACCCTGGGATCCCTTCTTTATGCTCTCATGAGTATGGGAGATGAAAATTTACTCCTGAGCATCTGTGGTAGTAAAATGTCAGACATGATAACATATGACTTTGACTCACAGAGCAAGCGACTTCTAGATATGGACAAAGATATTTTGGAGAAAGAAATAAGAAAGTATTTCAACCTTGAAGTTTGAAGTGTGAGAAATTGTACAGGACTTCAGTAAACTAATGATTTATGTGTTAATTTTGCATTGGTTCACTAAACTTAAATGTTATGCCTGAGAACACCATCCCATTTCTTCTTTTAGCCATTGTGCCACCCTCTGTGGGCTGTAGAACCTCCACCAAGTCAAATGCCAAGACCTGTATCCTAATGTTTCGAGTTGATAACTGTTTGTCTGCCTTTATGTAACCTCCCTAAAACACGTGTGATCAGGTGCCAAATGAGTGACCTTTTCCCATTTGTCTCCTTCAGAGGGGGCTGTGTCCGCTCCAAGCGTTCTCCCCAGCTGTTGGGATTAATAAAGCGCCACTGGAAAACAGCATGTCACTCTCTCATCTTTTTGATGTTCTCACTATGCCTTTGTACGAGTCGAAGCGACAGCGGGCGTTCCTACATCCCAACAAGACTCAAATAATCTAAATTAAAATGGCTAATCTTGTGATTAGGCCAGCCCTGTTGGGCCTTGTGCACTTGAACACATCTGTGTCTCGGCCTCTCCTTTTCTTTCTCTTTATGGTTATCAGTGGAGCCAAATGGTGCCAAAGGGATTTGGAGCAATTGTGTGCTGCCCTTGAAGAATGTACATTTGTTTTTAGAATATAGTGTTGATCACTGTCTCCTTTGAGGCCATTGTAAATCTGCTTTCCGTCCGTGCCAAGGCATCTGTCTTCTCACTATTGCAAGTTGGAATTAATCCCCAGAAGGACGCTCAGTGTTGAATAAATCTGAGTCCTGTTTGGTTTGAGTCCTCTGGACTGTCTAAAGGACAGAGAGCAAAGGCTGTCCCAAATCCCACCTTTTGTAAACCAAGGGTCTGTCATGCAGACGCAGGACCCAAGCGTAAAGACGTCTGCTGCATTTTTATCTAGATTTCTGTCTATTTGCATATGCATAGGATGAAGCATTGTTGTCATTTTAATGACGGGGAAAACTCCCTCATAGGCAAATACCACAAAAAGAGACCATTTTGATGGCAGACATGCCTTCATGATCAGCTTTAATAGGCTATTTTACTGGAGAGCCGCATCGAAATGCAGCGCATTAAGAAACAGCTTAAAGTGGCTCATAAACTGCTTGGATCCTCCAACGCAAACTGTCATCATCATCATCATCCCAGACAGACAAAAAGCATTCAATTTTGAGTATTTTCTGCCCTTGTAGTCTCCCCTCCCCCCTCCCCACAGTCATTTTAGTTTGGGAGTCGGTTGTGATGCTGATCTGGTTAGTGTGTTAACAGATCTTCGTGTTTTTTTTTTTGTCTGGTGTGGCTTTAAAGACAGGAGCCTTTGGGAAACCAGCCTCCTGTCAAACCTGGTAGATATGGTCTTGTTATACTCTGACCTGTGAGACTCTTTCTTAGTGTTATTTTTCTGCATCCTTATTAATATAAACCTACACTCCAGAAAAACTGAAACCTTTTTTTGTTATTGCACGTTCCTTGGGTGTTCAGTCCAATGCTCCCCTGACCTTTACCATGCAAGGAAGCTACTATAAAAGGCAAACCATGCCATGCAAAATAATCCTTTATTGTGTTCTGCAAGAATAATCAACCAAGTTGACAGCTGGCATGGCACTTTTTTTCGCAGGGCTCTCTTCAGGTCTCCAAGATGCAGCATGTAATTCTTCTTAGATTATTGCTATTGTGCTATAAACAGTGAAATTCTCAAACCTGAAAATGGCTGATTTTAACAGTTTGTGGTGAAATATTAGACAAAGCGTAGAAGCATCAACAAAACAGACGCCTGCACACCAAAAATTAACAACTTTCTGCATTAACTCACTTTTCACGGAGTGCACATTTCTGATTCAACAGCCATCTTTTGATCCGTCTCAGAAATTTCTGTTTGTGCCATCCTTAACAATCTGTCCTCAGCACAAAAAGAAGCAATGTGAACGAGAAATAATGAAGCATTACCATTTGTCAGGTCAGAGGTGGGAGAAAGCTGAGGCACAGCTCCTTGGCAGCACTAACGGAGCAGATTTAGTTTTAAGACGGGAGTAACCGCGGGGGTGGAAGGGGAGTAATAAGGGGCTTCCACTGAGGCCAATAAAGTATCTTGGTACCATGGATAGTGCCAGTGGGTAAAACCTCTATCCATCCTATTGAAGATGGCATTTATTAGAGAGCGAATGCTGGGAGGCTGAAAGGCAATGTTTAATTTACCTATCCTTGATGCATATAGTTTGTTTATTATGAGCCTCATATTTCCATGCTATTACTCTTGCAGTGACAGTGTAGCAGATAGACAACTTTTTTAGAAACAAAGTGAAACAAATAGCGAGTCCTGCAATGATACGCCAGTTAATTAGTCGATTAATTAGTCAGTGAAGGAAAATTATTTACCAACTATTTGGAAACTTGCTTTAAGCAAAAATGCTGCTCCAGCTTCTTTAATGTGAATATTTGCTGTTTTCTTTGTCATTTATGAAAGTAAATGAAGAGTCTTTTGACTGTTGTTTGAACAAAAGAAGCAATTTAAAGATGTCACTGAGCATTTTCTTATATTTATTGACATTTTATGGAATGAACGATAACATTTTGCAGAATGGGCAGATTAATCAATAACGAAAATAATTGTTAGTTGCAGCCGAAATAGCAATTCAGTCTGATTATCAGGATGGAGACACACAGAGCCATAAACATAAAACCTGACAGATGCATGCCAACCAAACCTATGTTTGTGAAAACAGAAATGACACATTTATAGTAAAAAATGAATGAATGGCGAGCAGCTAATTTGTTTGCATAGAACATGATGCTGTACGCTTTGAGGTTGTATATCTGATTTCATTTGACCAATTCCTGTATTGATGAATGCAGGTGTGTTTTTGCACTATTAAAGGTTAGTGGCATTTCCACCGTACGCAGGCAAACAAACCTTTCTGTTCTTAATCTGTGGTTAACGTCAACAATATCACCTTTCATCCACCTTTGAGTGTACATTAGAGACGCTGGAGGTTGTGTTTCTGCCCATGTGCCTATATTCCTCAGATATCTACATTTGTGTGTGAATTGCTGAAAAAATGTAATGCCTCCCATTTCCTGCTGTTATATGGTTAACTACTCAGAGGATATATGTTTCAATGGTAGACCATGGGTCCTTAATATGGGTATATTTTTTTGTATAGGGAAAGCTTTATGATTTTCTTCAGGTGATTCATTAGTTTTATTTTGGGTCTGGCAGTACATACTTTATACTGTAATGTAAGAGCATCTGTGAAAAGACTGTGAAAGGGGAAAACAATAACACAGAGAAAATAAGCCTTGGGACACATAATTAATTTCGTGCCTCAGGAGTGAGCAGAGTGTGCACAACCAAGTGTTTACAAATCTGAACAAATGGGACAATTTGAGTTTCACATTTTCTGCTATCCAACATTTGGGTCATTAGGTAAGTGTATGATGTGGGTCTGAAATTACCATACAGATAGCCAAATCTGTTTTCTGTGATAAAAACAATGCATAATGTGAAGGAAAATCATGCCCCTCCATGCACTTACTAATGGCTATTATAGAGAAATGATGATCAGATGGTGAAAATACTTCAAGTACGAATGTAACAATGCACTTGACATCTCAGCCAGACTTTATTGCAGACATTTACTAATGTGCTTACCAACCCAGATTATCAGCCATTGTAGTCTGTTTACTTTTTATGAAAGTTGTGAGCTGCGGAGTTAAAAAAGTCAATCTTACCGTTTCCCTCGACTCATTTGCATGTTCATTTGCATTTCATCCTGTCGATGCAACATTTTCATTTACACACTGTACTTAGAAGTTAATCTCCACAGAGCTGGGAATGAGATAGCGACATCAGACTTGCTTCAAAGATGTCAGAATGTAAGTGCTGCAACCTGAATAAGATGATGCAAGTGTGTTTAATATTCACAAAACTCCATGACTCTCCAGGTTAAACAAATACACGGCAGTATGAAGGTGCATAACGGCCGCACATCTGGAGCTTTAATGTCTTAATTGGGTTATCAACAGTAGTGATCACCTTTCTGTGCCAGGTAAAATGCTAATCTGGATGTACAGTATAATAGTGAGCATGTGCACAGGAAATGATGAGCAGACAGAGGCGATTATGCATTATTCAATCTTTTCCTCTAAAAATAGAGCCCACCATCTGCTGGTCCCTTGGAATGAATCCCCATATACAGTATATTGTAGGTAGATATCATCGGCCAGGAGAATGTGCTTTGTTCATTTTCTAAACCAACTGTTTTAATTGATAACTAAATGAGAGACCCGACCTTTGTTTAAACCCCTTGTGTTAGTACAGTACCTGCACGCAGGCCGGTGTCCGTGCCTATGAGCGGGGAAGGGAATGAGACGTGAGAAAATGAATGATGCCAAGGTATAGAAGTGGCTGAGATGAGGAGAAATGGAGGGAGAGGGCAACTTTTCACTTGGCCCCCATCCAGCCTGCATATCAGCTGTCTGTTGAGCTTTTTCAAAGGCAATTTATTTTTAGATATTTCAAAAACTCATTTGAAGGCGATTTTCACT
>OMLP01028106.1:36526-66006 GCA_900302685.1 Spondyliosoma cantharus
CCAGCAACTCCACGTCTCCAGACGGGGACTCCGCCCGGAGCTCGCAACTCCCTCACGATCTTTTGCCCAACTGAAAAAGGAACTACGTTTCGTTACCATATTTTCAGTAGTAACGCGTTACACTACTTTCTACCCGAAAAAGTAGTTACGTTACTGTAACGCGTTACTTTGTAACGCGTTACACCCAACACTGGTTACATTACTAGTTACATTACTCGTTACATTCTTTCTGTTGAAAAGAAAGTTTTGGCTGCTTCCTTGGCGTCTCATTCATGTTGCTCCACGGTTCCTTAACAACAGGCTTTGTGTGTGTGTGCTGTCTCTGTAGGTGCTTCGTTAAGTTCGAGGTAGTGTTAGCAGCGGTGGAGAGAAGTTTCCAACACGGCAAAGTGTGTGATGGTGAAAGATAGCTCGTGCCAAACCCCAACCAATCACTGTTCCATTATTGACGGCCCCCCCTCCCCCCAGCCCGTTGTGTGTGATGCGTGCGACTATGCTGTTAAAATTGATTAACCTAGCAATGTAACGTAAGTAATGAGCTTGGCGATCAGTAATGTGATTACTACATTCAGAACAGTAATGCCTTACACTACTCATTACTGAAAAAAGTAATGTGAAGTAATGTTACAGTAACACCCAACACTGACAATGAGTATTGCTCTGTTTGTTGAGCATCTCAACATTAAAAATGTCCCCAGGTAAAAAAACCCACAAAAACCGAAAAGTAATGAGAGGCTTACATGTAGATATTTGAACAAAGAAAAATAAGAAATAAACAGAAACTTTCCTGTTTTCAGCAGCCTTCATGGCCATCTGACTCAAGACTTCTGAGTTTACGAGGTGCACCTGGACGCACCATGAAGTCTCTATCCCTGTGTGTTGTATTCCAACACAATTAGACAACAGGGGACAGAAGCAGCGCACTGTAATTGATGCTAAATCTCCCATCATAGATTTTTATTACATGACTGTTTTGTTGCAGAAATGTACCTACCAGTTTGGCGGATCATCTTCCAGGATTTACTTTTTAATTCCGGACACTGCTGGTGCACAATCAATGAAGTGGGAAGACAACGCATCTCGCTCACTCGCCGCGGAACCTGCATTCCAGGAAGGGTATGCCAACGTGCCAAGTTTAAGCCCTGGAGACGCCCAGCCCAATTTAACCCCTGCAGCTATCGCGTTTGTTGCTCCCACCACCTGGCATTACAGATAATCCCCAGAAAGTTCTCTGCGCTTACTCTCTTTTCTCTCTAGCAAAAATAGTTTCTACCGATTGCACAAAATCAATCCTAAAAGGTAAAACATTCAGCCACAAAACCCCATTAGTGATATTGTTCTTTCATTACACTCCTGTGGTGTGTGGATGTGCCACAGCCAAAGTTAATTCCACACAATGATAGCTAGACTCTGAGTCTCTATTTGATTATAATCCATCTCCCTCATCAAAGATCAGCCCCTCTGATTGCTTTGTGCTGTGTTTGACAAGATTAAGCCCCCTTTTTCCCTGTTAGACATGAAGATTTGGTTAGATATGGTGCTTCCTACTGGAGATTTATTTGAAACTGCTGCATTACCACTATCTGCACAAATAGTCAGGCCAGATCTAGTACATTTCTCATTCATATGTTGTGACTGTATTTAAAAACAATGTGTGTTTTTTAATGGTGTTCCTCTTAAATGAAAACTTTTCGACCAGCACTCTATCATGAAAGTGTTGGTATAATGTATATGTGAGTGAACAATATTACATTTGTCTCCATTTTGCTGGCAAAAGTTCTCCACGTGACTCAAAAATGGGAGGATTCTGGAGGATTCTAGAGCTGTTCTATCAACCACAGATTGTACTTCATTGACGCGAAGAGTATGGTTGGATCGAGATCTTGGTTGCATTGCGTTATGCACCATTTGTCTAGAAATGGTACATCCAGCTTTGGTTGTGTAGTGTATGGTTATTGCACATCAGAGCAAAAATGTGATTCTAGAAATCTAACCTCTACCTCCATATGTTTACAGTTCACTGAAGTTGCATTACACAATTAAAGCCCTCGAACAGCTGCCACGAGAGACACTGCCAAGTCATTAAGGCACTTCACCCTTAAACTCAATTTAACCAAAACTGGTGAATCAGCTTGTTCAATTTGGACATTAGCTGTGAGTCAGATGAGCCCGACCAGTTATCTGTGGAAAATAAAAATAAAAGGAAAACATAATGCTACAACTGCATGGCTTTCCTTTCACCTCATATTTTTCTGGGAATCAATTTTTTGTTGATGATTTTGTAAAAAGTTAGAAAATGTTTTCTAGTTTAAAAATCTTATTCCATGCCCAGTGACAGCTCTACAGTGATGTATTCATCCATTCAGGTGTAGGAAGGTTCATATTGACGTCTGAGTGAAAGACAGAGGTGTCAACTGCAATGTCTGTTCGAGCAAATCTAGCTACGGCCTTCAGCTGCTGTCAAAAGGTCATGCTTTAATTATTCACAGTGTTAAAAGACTACAGCTGATACTATTACTAGATCTTTGTAAAGGAGTATTAGTTATGTAATGTTCTCCAACTCTTAACTGCAAAAAAAAAGGTTATTGCTGCTTATTATTATTTTGTGTAATAAAGAAATATGCGAGTGGTATGTTTTAGACATAATCAAGCTATTTGATTAGATATTTGTCTGGTGTGTGAAGAAAGAATTCATTCCAATATCAACGCTTGAAATGTGTTGCTTCACTTGTCGCTCACAGCGCAACAATCAATGTTATTGAAATAATAGCATTAAACTGTGACCTTATCAAACCCCTGCTGGTACATTATCGTCATTTTGTTCTCTGCTCTGCGTCCCCACAGCACACATTTATGTAGCAGCATAATGCCCCATATTAACAGAAATTTGTACTTACTTTTGTGATAAGTAAATATGTATAGGCTATGTATAGCAGGTAGTTTAGCAGGGGGAATAAACAGACAAAAATAGTAACGTTTAGCTTGGCAAGCGGCACCATGACACTTCTGTCCTTCAAGCTCTAACAGGATAACAATTTTGTAGTAATTTGCATACAAGCTGACCTGCATTATTTGTGTGTTCACGAATGCAACCAAGTGCATTCACGTGAAAATGGCTGCACGCACACAAGTTCATGTACACACGTAAACACAAAAACCTTTGATCCTGTCATTTAATCGAATATATAAACTCCCTGTCTTTGTTACTGTTACACCAAAAGTAATACAAGTCTAAGGTCAAACCTTAAGCCATGGAGCACGAAGCAGTAACACAGAGGACACAAGAGGACAGGGGAAAAAGCACAGGAACACACGAGGTGCAGGAGACACGGGACTGATACGAGGATGGAAACGGACATAAACGGGAAGTAGAAAGTAAAACAAGACACATGAGGATATACGTAAACCAAAGAATGAGACTGGACATGACCAGACCAATAATCCAAACCGTGATTCAAGATTCAAGAGGGTTTATTGTCACTCCAGCCATATACACAGTGCAGTGAAATCACATTTCCCAAGAAGCTTCAGTGCAAACAAACAACAACAACAATAATACCAAATGTGATAGTGTGCAGCGTCATATCTCAATTAAAAGATAACCCCTGCTGAAATCCTCTGAACTGCAAAGACAAAAATGTTGTTTCCCTAGCAGAAAGGCTGTTACTCTTCTACATTACAAAAATATAAAGATATAGTAAATATGAACTTCAAAACATCGCTTTTTGCCTTCCTCATCCATTAGTTTTGGACTGTAGAGGTGGGAATGTGACTCTGTTGCAGTCCACCCCCATTTCATCCTCTGATTCCATTCCTTTATTCTAATCAGGCGAAGCATCATATTGAATTTTTGACGGCGGGAACTTCACATACCTGATATATGTTCTGTGTGTTTGTCAAATAGCTTGGGCCTCTCTGAGGGATAGAAAGCACATGAAAGCAATAAAAGATAATTCCCTCCTGTGAAAACCTCTGTGTACATTCTACACACCGTTATTATTAGGTAACATCCAAAACATGATATTTTGCAGGTTTGCTGTAAATAAATTCCCAAATGTGAGACGCTGAATATGAAATCATGTAAACAAAAATGAAAAAAAGTTTATTTTTGCAAGAAAGAAGGTCTTTTGTGATACAATCAGGTGAACTTTTTAATGATGAACTTGAAGTGAAAACGTAGTTTTTAAGAGGTTTACTGCATATTTGTAGCCACAGGCTATGACTGCAGTTGCCTGGCGACTTTCTCCTCATTCCACTCCCCTCATCTCTGACCCAGAAGCCCCAGCAGTCACACAAAAGGATTGGCTGAGATTACTGTGCGCCACTGCATCAAAAACGACCTGCCCAGGGGCAAATTTGATTGGTTAAAACACGGCATCCGTGGCTATTTTCCATGTGGAAGAATGGAGGCCCACAGCAATGCACCAACGGAGCAAGTCCATAATACATATTTATACCCTCAGTCTGTGGAACATTTATACCTTTACGCTTTTCATTTATGTGTTGCTTCTTATCTACTCACCTCTGGCTGTGTTTCTCATTTATGTGGGCAGATTTGCCTTTTGTGTATTTTTACTATTATCATATTCATTTTTGCTGCTCACCTTGTGGAGAAAAGCTCCAGGGAATTAATGATGGAGGCAGGTGCCAAAGAAAAAGAAAATGACGGCCCTAATCGCAAAGTTTTGAAAGACTTCCTTATGTGTTCCTAATGTTTACAGACATAGGAATAGTATTTTACTTTCAACGAAACTGCTATTACATTGCAGCATATGGTCCAAACAAATACTTTTTTTTGTTGCAATTACTGGCTATTTAGACAGAATTTTAGTGAAGTTAAGTTGATATTTTTGCATCATATCATATTCCTTACAGTACTACCTTTCTTGTTTTTCTTGAGCACTTATGGTGTGTTCAGTTTACCTTGGAAGTCGGGACTGGGAATGACGTCTTACCCTGGTTAGCTGTGTTCCAGTACAAGTCAAAATACCTAGGTTAACCTAATACTAGATTAGCCATTGACATGGTATTTTGTGCATTTAAACATCAAAGCAACAATGTCCGCTGATGGAAGTTGAACAGTACTGCGTGGAAGATGGTTTTAATAAGACACAAATAAGACAGAACTGCTAATAAACAGTATATTTTACAGAGCTTGATAAGTAGAACAACCATCTTAGATTTTGAGGCCAGGGTTGGTGAGGTTTGTCTGACTTCGGGGGCGTCACAAACAACTACTGGAAACACCTCACCTAAGGCAATATCTCAATATTAAATCATTTTATGATATGAGACTATATATCATCTTAGATTGTGGATATTGTTATGTTTTGATATGGCATAAGTTCATACCTGTTCTCTGTCATTTCTCCCAGTTATCTCACGATTTCACAGCGATACAAATCAAATAGGTGTTCCTAAATTTCTGTGAGGGACATATATCGAGGTAACAGGCAATCTAACCCAGAGGCAGAGGTAAGCACATGTGAGTCTGCTCACCTCGCCCATTCAGGCCGCTTGGTTCACTCAGTTTGTTGCTGAAAATGAATGAAACGGGTCCCAAGTAGAACAAATACACTTCCAAGTCACTCAACGCAAGACCATCCCTCTTATTGACATTTCTTAACCTCCTGTCTCACTCACTTGTAGTCCTGCGTCACTTTATCCTTCCTGAAGGCTCTTCAACACACATGCACTCTCACAATGTTTGCACTTTTTTGTAATGTACATTTTTTGTCTTTTGATGGACCTTTTTAGAATGATATGCTGATAAGATCACTGCAATTTCCCATTGGTTTCATGACCTGTCAAACAACCCCTCTCTGGGTGTAACTCATTTTTCATTGCTAATTGGTGCTAGTTGAGGAGAATCATGAACTATACAATTATTAGTCAAATTGGATATACTGTAGAGCAATTATGCGTGCTTTCTGTTGCCCAGAGAATCATGGAGGCTCAGACGAAGTGATTTGCAGCGCTATAGCTTTTTGACTGACATCAAATCCCACAATGGCGAACAAAGCTGTAATGGCAATGGAAATCTTTGCAGATACAATTGCTTGCTGCCATTATGCACCAGGGCCTCTTTTTGCTTTTGTGGCGAAGACACAAAATTGCTGTGTTATTATCTAACCGTCCCCCTCCTCCTCTCCTCTCATCATCTCTTCTTGAATAAAGTTACCTTGAGAGTGAGAGATGCAGAGAGAGGAGAAATACTTGTTTTTTTTCTATTTTGTTTTTAGGATACTTAGGCAAACTCAGGAGGAGTGATGGTTGAAGTTGTGTGTGTGTGTGTGTGTGTGTGTGTGTGTGTTTGTGTGAGAGAGAGATTGAGGTTGGTTCTTGAGCCAGCGATAGAGCAAAGGGATTTCCTTTTCTGTATGTCGCCTACACAAGCAACCCCTCCTACCACCTCTGCTGTCGTTTACCTTTGCACTTGACCCTCAGCCAATCCAAATCCTCTCTCACTCCTCTTCTCACCATTCACAGTCTATTTTCCTCCCACACCATCGCTATTTTCTCCATCCATTACACCCTCCCATCATCATCCGTCTGTCTGCTTTCCTGACTCGTCAACTCTCCGGCTGTTTTTATTTTTTTCACTCTTTACTCCCTTGATTTTACTTGTCTGTTTCCCCCTCCTCCCTCCCTTCATCCCTTTTGATTCAGTCTATCCACACCCCAAGGGAGAGGTATGGGTCTGATGAACATAGAGAGCCCGGAACAAATCAGTCTATCGATTTGTCGACGTATCCCTTGCGCTCCCCCTCTGATCGTCAGCAGAAAACAAAGTGTTTATTAAGCGAAACCTTCCCAATCTCCTTCTGCCCCCACCTCAGCCCTCTCCGCTCCACTATCCACCCTCACTTGGTAATGGAGAGCCTGTTTCTGGGACCTGTCCACCCAGCTGAGAGTTGTCGTGTCTTCCAATTACATTTCTTTACCAAAGTCGCACCTGTCAGGGGTCCTAACTTCAGCATTTCTTCACCTCCGTCCTTACCCTGTCCACTTCTATTGCCAATTTAAAGTTGGCACATACTGTTCCCAAAAAGAGAGCACGGAGCTCGCTCTTATTTATGACGATGCACTGCAGCAAAACTAGAGTCACAAGACGGAGAGTGACGTGTAGTGGAGTGGAGTGTTTATCAGTCATCTGCAGTCTATAGGGTTTAAATTGGGCCTGAATTTTGTTCGGAACTATTGCATTATGGGTTCTTCTGAAAGGCCTGAATTTGATTGAAATGGAAAGCAGTGCCTTCTTGCTCTGAAAATACATCACTGCTGATTAGATTATGAAGAACTGCAGGGGTGGAAGGGAGGGCGTTTCGGAGTGGTGGCAGATATGAGGGTGAAATGCAAGCAAAACGCACTGTGTTAAGAGTCAAGTAGGAAGAGGAAGGCAGCGGCGGGAATAAATAATGGTAGTGGCACGAGAGGAACAGTCTCTGACTGCAAGCACAAGAAATTCCAGGATCTCGTGATCTTTCCCTCTCTGGTTGAGGTAACCACATATCGATATGGTATTAGTTGGAGTCATAGGTTCTGCAGCAGAGCAGCCTGCCTTTACTTTGACAGACAGACAGAATAGATCCATGCCATTCCCAGCCATGGGGCTCCCAGGCCTCGCATAATCAATCAGCCATTAATGGAGTAAGTGGCTGTGGAAGGATATTAAATGTTAATTGCTGTAAGGTATTGATAACACCCATTGATCTCCTAGATAATTGCAATCAGTGAAAACAAAGATACATTATATGAGACTTAGCCCCTTTTACCAGAAGCCAGGTCTAAACAATGATGAATGGACATATGGATGAGATGTGCTTTTGTTTTGCACATCCCTCGGTTGTGCATCCTCATGGGAATATTTTACAGCAACTGCATCGTAGTAGCATTCGCCTGCAAGGACGGACTGTCTGGTATTGTCTTGTAAATTTAGATCGACAAGCTTTGTAGGAATTGTGCCCATCAGTCCCTTAATTAATCGCCTCCTGATCTAATCCCGTCTGACGAGAGCAGCATTTTCATTATTGTCTTTGCCTTTTATTGCATATAAAGGAATAGATTGTGAAGAGATTGTGAGTGAATTTTAATTGTACTGAGAGTCTGTCATGCTACAGTCAAAAGGAGGTAAATCATAGGTACAGGACAGAGTGCATGCATACAGTAGCTCACAGTAGAACCTTTATGCTGCAAGTTTTTTGTGATTCAGATCCTGTCTGAAGTGCAGCAATTTGAATATGTTAGATTTACAGTTAATAAGTCCCTCAGCGATTTCTGGTATGCAAATTGTAATTGTTATCTGTTGCAGAGCAAACAACATATTTCAAAAAGTGTCTGAATCTCTGAAAACACAAAAAATATAGTTCTTGTTTTAAACAGCTGCACAGTCAAAAGATGATAAAAGAAAGCTAGAACTGCAGATTGTTATCAATTTCAGACTTATAATGGTAGCTTTATTTGTGCAGCACCCTTAAAAACTGAATTTTGGAAAGTACTGTGACATATAAAGCAAGAGCAGGATACTCAGGGAGGCTATAGAACAACAGAAAATCAAACAGAAGCAAGTTGAGATAAAGTTAAAACTAAAATGACAATTAATAGAGCCTACTTCCGCCAAGGCCCAACAGTCCCCTTTAATTCAATCGAGCCTAATCCAATATCAAACTCAATGGCTCTGAATCACTTTAGTTTAAAATCATCCATTACTGCCTGACCATAATTTAAGTTCAACAGATTGAGCATCTCCATCAAATTGCTCCCACTTTTAGATACAAACCACCTAAATGTGCCAGACTTTGTTTCATCAAGATCCATGCATTATTGCCTGACAAATCAAGGAAAATGTCAAAAAACACTACATAAAAAAGTTAATGAAAGTGAGAAAAGATTCCTAGATCCACCCTTTTATATTCGGATCCACACTTAAGGTTAATTGGGTCTATTCTGGGCCGAGACCCAACCTCCATCCAAGTTAGGTGGAAATCCGTTCAGTAGTTTTTGTGTAATCCAAGCAACCAACAAAGACACAGGTGAAAACATAACCTCCTTGCCGCATGTAACAAGAAGAAAAAACACAAAAGATCTATAGAAATATATATTTAAAAAAAAAAACAATACAAAGAATTAAAGTTAGTAGTTACCCATATAGCTATAATATTTTTCATCCTGTTGAGAGACAGCACGCATACCAAAAATTAAAGACGAAAACATTGTTGAATTTACTGTTAATCTTTAAAGGAGCCATGTGGAAGAATTTTAGTTGAAAAATGTACACATTGTACCTTTAAGCCGAAGACAGGCTTTCTGTTTTGTCTTTTTCCTTTGGTGCCTCCTCATCGCCTCCTGCTCGGACTCTATTCTCAGCAGTGGGTTTGCTGGAAAAGGTTGTTGTCCATAAATTACTTGTTGGGAATAGACAGAGACAAGAGCATCACTCTGTTCATTATAGATTAACCCCTCAGTAGCGTTTGAGGTCGATCAGAGAGCTAAACAACAATCCTGCAGTCGAAGAAGAATGTGTGCACATGTGCATGTAGCTTATATGTTAATGCTCTCACATAAGGGATTCGTATGCCCCTGTGCAAGTGTGAGATGAGGCAGAGGTTTGCGCAGGATGGATAGATAGTTGTGGCTACTCCCAGGCCACCTGAGAGGATTTGGCAGGCCCTGGCGAGGCGTCGTGTCAGAATGCCTGTTGAATAATGCATGCCCTCGGCGCAGTTGGGCTCTCTAATACCACATGACTCTGAGACACCCCTCCTAAGATCAATAACACTTAGAAGCTGCTTTATAATGAAGGAGACACTAAAATTCCATCATCAGGCAATTAGTTGAACTCTGTCTCCCATTCCTCACCCCTCCTCTTCCATTTCTCTCAGGGCACGGCACAACAGCGGGCACATCATTTGTTAAAAGAGAGTAATCTGGAGACAGGTTCGCTTTTGATGGAGTGTTTCTCTGCATTTGATGAGGAAATTTGTCAAAACAGTTTGCCTAAGAGTGAGGGCTGGGATTCCTCTCTGGGTTTTTTTTCTTTTCTTTTTAAGCTCAGTCTTTATGTGAGTGAGAGAGGAGAAGAGGAGAATGTGAGAATAACAGAGTTAGTGCCCACTCACTCGTGTTTTTTACCCTCCTCTTTTCCCTGCTGCTCCAAGGCCTCGGGCACATGTATTACCACTTTTGTCTAAACTCTGCTTACATATCAAAAACATGACACATTATGTGTCCAGCAGTTAGAGGCAGGGCTGGGAGTATGCATTGGTCATCCACACACAGTTGCACACACTCCATTATGTATCCGCTGTCTTCTATGCGGTCTGTGTGAATGCATATATAATGACTGACTGAGCTCTGCAGACAGAAGTGTTCTCCACTCTACTCCAGAGGGAGGTCAAGGGTCAGGAAGCGATAATGCAGTGTAAGTGTACTGGCATGGGAGTTGGAGTTCATTAGAGGTCCATTATAGTCTTTGAGTGACATCACTCTCTCAGGGAGCAGGAAGAAAGGAGAAAATGTACGATTTAGCATGAATGGCCTGTGTTGTCTTTAGTGTTGCGCTATATGATGGATGATCTGGGGTCGAGGGTACGTCGTAAAAAACAAATGACATTTTAATATTTTCAGTGAGCAGATTTTGAATACATCTGTCTGGAAGGCAATGAAATTCTGAATGTTTTACATCTGTCAACAATCAGTCTATGATTTGGTAATTTTGTTACATGAGGGATGGCCTTGATTCTAAACCCATTAACCCTAAGCAATTTAAGGGGGGGGGACAAAGGGGGACACCATGCCTCTAGTTAGCAAAAGGAGGATGGCCCAGATTACTTATAGGTAAACCGTAATTTGTTCCTATGATCCTCTCACGCAAATATGCATCGCTACTTGTCTTTTTGATCATAAAGGTAACACTACTCTATATACAGTATATAAGCTACAATAAGATACAGCATTGAGTATTTATAGTATATACTTTAGAGAATATTTTAGATCCAAGGTCAAAGCAGAAATGAGAGAAAGAGGCGCAATAACAAATCAGTCTGCTCCTTCAGCACCATGGACAGCGGCATGGATTTATCAATACGCAGCTCACTTAGACTGCTTAAATTTTAGAGCTATAGTCAAGGACATAGATTCTAAATTGCACAAACTAGAGTCAGATGGAGGATCAATGAGTCCGGCCGACTAGACTAAACAGCCCCTCTGCCCCTGAACTCCCTCTGCTTGTATAGGATGCCAGGAAGATCGCAGGAGTAACATGGGGGATGCATTTTGATCACTCTGCTAACAAGGTGTACGGAATACCCCCACAGCCCCCCTAAATCTTCTACTGTCTATAATCACACAACAACTGAAACATTGGGAGTCCTACATAACGCAGGGCCAGCGCTTTTTTTTAGCCCAAGACTTGGAGGACTATAAACCCGTTCTTTGCCCTCTCCACAACCTCCTCAACTTCATCTTCATTCATATTCACAGTCAGCATCTGCAAAACCCAATGCTGTCGTCTGCAAGTAGCCAAATTTATTAGGCATGAGCAAAGAGGGGGAATTACCAGCATGGACAGTGTGCTGGCTTAATTTGGAGCAGGGCCAACGTCTCATTATTCATCCTCTTCACTGTTTATTGGTAAGAGGAAGGTAAAGAGGTGGAGAGGGAGCAGTGAGGGAGTCACAGAGTCATCCAGGGCTGCGTCCTTCTACAGGGGATCTCTTCTCTCCACTCTCTGGGTCCTGGAGGTCAAGCTGAGTTTGGCCCCCTCTGTCAGTCTGGAATAATAGAATAATGGCATAATTAACTGGCAAGAAGATTTTGCCCTGGGGATGGGCTCTGCTGCTCCATTAGAGGAAGCTGGAGCCTTGGTCCTGGCTGTAATTAGGTCTCCATGGGTTCTAATTGTCCTGCAGTTTTAGAGTTTAAATGGTAGCAGCATGGCAGAATGGGATCTGCAATGAGGACAGCAGAACAACTGAAGGTGTTCTCTTCTGTGCCCCAGATCCAATTAAAGCTGTTATGGATAAGAAAAGGATGGGACCAAATGGTCAAATATTAGTGACCTAATGTTTTTCTGGTAAAGTGTTGAAATGAAAAATGAAACATTTAGATATAAATATTTGATTAGTTTGTTAGAATTCAAACACACATTTACTGGTTCCAGCTTTTCAGATTTGAGGGTTTACTGCTTTTCTCTGTTGAATATCATTGAAATTTTTACATACAGGGTTATTAGATTGTTCAAGCAGAGCAGGGATCTCACAGCTCCATGGTGAATGGGTTAGGTCAGACCTATTCAACTGGCAGCTCGCTTTTTTTTTTTTTTTTTTTTTCAATTTTCCCATGATAACAAGTATTTGTATTTGTTCGAGATCACAAGTTATATATGGCATTTTTGTGTAATAACAAATATTAGTTTTCCTGAGATAACCGGATAATTTCTTGAGATAACAAGCTTTGTTTATATAATAATTTATTTGACTCAGCTCTGATCTGAGTGGGCAAGGGGGCACTTGAAAACAAAATGGGATTGCGTCTAAGACTACATTAGAAATACCTGATAATAATAGTCGTCTCAACCAACACAGTTTTGTTTAAAGCTCCCCTGTAGCCTGTTACCTCTCCATCACTCCCCACCACATGTGGACACCTTATCTGGTTCTAGCAGCGTCTTAACACAACAGACGGATATGTGTCTGTAATAGTCTATTGACTCTCCGACGCTCTAACAATGCGTAAGCCGGCTAGCTGTAGCTCCTCCACCTCACACACAGTTCTAACTGATCTCCCATTGAAAGAGATAGCAGTACATATTGGTTTTTCATACAGCCGCTTGCACTGAGCTCCACTGGATAGAGAGCAGTGCTCCGCTCCTCGCCTGCCTCTGATTTATTTGAATTTTCATCACCTCAATTGATCGAGACCCTTTACTCAAGGGACAAAGATACAGACTAAATGACTATTGACTACCAAATGTTTGAAAAATGCATTTGTCAGACCACCAGTACTATTGATGAGGGTGTATTAAAAAATGTATCTGAACGATCAATGAAGAGGAAGGAGAAAGTCCATAGCAGGAGACTACCAGCGTGCAAGTGTCTTGCTCTATTATTCGTATGCTCTCTCTCCCTCTCTAAATTCCTCCTTTTCGTTCTGTCTTTCTTTTGTCTCCTAGTGCTTATGTGCTAACCACTGCTGGCGCATTGCAGTAAACTAGGGGAGGTAGAGTAGTAGGGTGTGTGTGTTGTGCATGTGTGTGTGAGGAGTTGCAGCAGAGGCATCGACAAGCATCCGTGGGTTTACTGTCTCCATAAATCCCACTTACCCGCTGCACACGTGCACACATGCGCACGCTCCACATCCAGAGACACTGACCTTTTCTACAAGTTCTTTTTTTTCTCCTTTCTTCATTTTATCTCAGTACAGAACAGTGAAGATGAATCACAGATGAATGAATGCCACATTCATTCATTTGGGTTTTATTGATGACGTTTGGGATGCCAGAACATTAACAAAATGGTTTTAATGAAACACTGAAGAACTTTTTCCATATTTGACAACATGTGCTTTCAGTTGAAGCAAGGAAATTAATGAGTTCTTGTAGGTGCCATATTGTTGAAGTGTGATTTCCATGCCTTTATTGATTATAAAGCAGGTCTATAGAAATACTATGTAAAGTAAGGACTTCCACAGGTGTGCGTGCCTACTCAGGCTTGTGGGAGCTGACCAATCAGAGCAGACTGGGCTTTTCGGGAGGGGGATCTTAAAGAGACAGGCACTGAAACTGAGCATTCAGACAGAGGGTGAATAGATGTGTGGCTGCAATGGATGATATGAGAAAAATAATGCTTTTTTTTAAATTAAAGCATGTAAACATTTTCCAGTAGACACCAAAATTAAAAGCCTGACAATGAGTATAAAGTGGGCCCCTTAAAAGATGAAAACAGTATGGATTAGGTTTTCCGCGACCAAAATCAATCTCTTTTTAAAGGGCAGTGTAAATATTTTGCTGTAGCCTGAACACGCAATATGAGTTAGGAATTTATCTTCTTCCCTAACAGTTAGCTTGAAATCTGCATGATCTAAAACTGAGGTATAAATATATTTGTATTACAATCTTTACAGGCTTTTGATGACCATTCTTCCTCTCATCCTTTTTTTTTCTATGACAAGCTTGTGTATTATCTTCCTCTTTTTTTTTTTTTTTCTTTTTTTTTTTATATTTGAATTTATACATCTTGTTTGAGTTGTGGACCAATCAGAGTTTCAGTCATCCGTGCAGAAATGTTAGCTGTCTGGGAGCTAGCTGGTACAGTTTGATGGTTGTGTTTGCTGAAGGATTTTAACATCCTCATTTCATGACTGGCTGGACTTTATGGAGGAGATGATGAAAGGTGCAACAGTCGACACCATCTCGTATATCACATCCTCTTCTCTCTCTCTCTCTCTCTCTCTCTCTCTCTCTCTCTCTCTCTCACACACACACACACACCGTAGGCCTACACACACGTAGGCTATGCATTACACACAAATACTAACGCGCGCCCTCATTTCTTCACATGCAGTGGACTGTTGAGAGAACGCGATGTAAGGTCGCGACGCGCCACAAATGATGAACCCCCTCCAGAATCTTAAATGAAAAGAACCGCATGAAAGAGTCTCCTCAGACGTGCGTTTTTTTTTTGGTTTTCAGACGGGCTCGCGGGTGCTGTCATTCGCTGTGGTGCTGAAGCTTGCGGTGCTGAAAGGACAGTTCCGCACGCGCCCACACAGTCTGTGCGCACCGGTGCGCACTCACTACCTGCTTTCTTTGAGCCGTGTTATTGAATTGGAGTGATGATAGGTCAGGCGAAAACTTATAGGGTGAAATGAAAAACATGACCCTCGTCTCCTCTTGTTGTTGCCTATTTTAGTTCCAGCAGGTAATCGTCGAATCCTTGCTGTAATATTCCTACGGGAAGTTAAGTTTACAATGAGTTTTTTGCACAACATTTTCACTGATGGCGCCGTTTTATACTAGACAATCCCTTCTAAATGGCAGAGCTTTACTGGGACCATTATGATCTGTTTCAAACCCACACTGTCACCTCGTGCCTCGGGGTAGAATATCGCCTTTGCACCAAAGCCTTTTTGTTTGACAGAGACAATCGTCTCCGTAGACACGCTTCACGGATATCTGAGGGTTTGAATTGGTTCATCTTCCGCTACGTATGCTTTGCATAGAGCCTCTGAGAGCAGAGGCACACACGGTTCTTGGCATCGACAGAGTGCAAGCAGGATGAATGACAATGAGGGACATGTATAAGATATGTAGCCAAAAAATAAATCGAGTTAAATTAACCCTTTTGAAATCGTGTGCCCTTGTCCGATGGAAGGAGTGATAATGCATACAGAAACAAACAAGTCATTTCACTCGAGTAACTGTAGCCTACAAGTAATGTGCAGCACTGACATGTACAACTTTGTAACTTTAACATGTATGAACAAACAAATTCACAATACTCTATATACTATACTATATTTTGAGTAGTGTCAGTGGAAGTAAGTACATTTACTCAATTTTGAGGCATGGTGTTATGAATTTATGCAAATGATCAATGCAGAATGTTCTCATAACTAATGTCTGCTGCAAAACTCCAGTGCTGTTTGTCATTATACCTCTGAAGCTGATGTAGAACTGAGTCTTCAGAAACAACCCAAATGCTGTACTTTGTACTCCACTTCATTTATCTGACAGATATACCCAGACTTCTAAAATTAAATGCATTCTTATAGATTAAGCCACTTTCAGTATTTTTATTCAAGATATATTTGACTAGCAGCAACATTAAAATGATGCTTATATCTTGATGCATCATTAATAATCCAATATCTTGACATAAAGGGAGGGAGAGAACTAATCAGATTGTTTACTAAATATTTAAGTACTAAAAATAGCATCCTCATTACAAGTGCATTCAAAATGTTACTTATGAATTAATTATCAGCAAAATGTACTTACATCATCATTATCTGCTGTATTGCTCCTGACCATGTGTCTGCATTATTTTTACGGATGTTTTAAGATGTAAGCAGCATTTAAGTGTTTTATATCTGGTTCTGAGGAAGTAAATATTAATCAAATTATGTATGGTAGTTCAGCACAAATCAATGCATACTATCCCAGTAACTGATATGTTTAGTTTATAAAATCTTCATCTACAAAATAACTTAAGCTGTCAAATAAATGTAGCAGAAGAAACAGCACAATATTTCCCATAGAAATATGGTGGAGTACAAGTATGAAAATACTTAAGTCAAGTTCAACAGCCTCAAAATTTTACTTGAGTACTGTGCTTAAACGGTTAGTCAACCAACTGTACACATTAAAGTGTGTTTACAGGTTTTGATAGTACTACAGCATATGTGGGAAAATCAGTATAACACTTTTTGATGCTCCAGAGGAAGTGTCATGTAATCTGATAAATTGACTACAGTGATGTCATACTCTGGCCAAATAGCATTGTGGATAATATAGGAACCAGGGTGTGAAAAGGAGGAAGAAAGTGTGGATTAAAATAAGTGATATCTCTGGTTCTGCTGTAGTGATTTGGAACATTTCTTTTTGACCTTTCCATTAATCAAACAGTGTTCTATGAGTGCAATGCTTGACCAGTGGACTGCTTTTCAAAAACCTGGTGCCTGCATTATCCACAATGCAACTTAGCCACTGAGTGACATCAGTGGAGGCAATTTATCAGGCTACATGCATCTTTCTCGAGTGCCAGAAAAGACTTCACCTGTAAACACACTTTAATATGTAAAACCCTTAAAGTACAGTGCTAGAGTGCTTTTAAGCTGACATTTAAAGGCTTATAGAGAATCTTTTTCAGAGTGGCATTGCTATTTTTATTTAGATAAAGACTTGATTTTATATACAGATTTTTTCCATTGCTGCAACAATTGACAAAAGTGAGGGGAAAATGTAATGACAGCAGAGCACTTGAGATTGAAGTCAGGAAACAAGGTCAACAGCCCCCAAAAGCCCCAGGTCCACATTGTCACAGTAGCAGTAACGATATTAAAGCACATTAGCAACTAGCATGGTAGGTACCTCAGGTGGTCCTGCTTTATTACCTCTTAATGAGGACAGGCCCTCAAGAGGGGCCCTGTGTCAAAATCTAGTTTAAAGAACGTCACTATTTCATCTGATAGGTTTACATGTTCCATATTCCTAAATTAATTTCTGTTTTATCAAATTGCCACATAGCAAACCTGGTTACTTAACGTTACCTTAGTTGTTATACGGTATGCTAAATGTACAGAAAGGGGCGGAAACAGGCGTTAAAAGAGGCCCAGCAGCTAATTTTTGCCCCATGACATTCAAGGAGATTAAACTACTGTGTAAATTACTTTACATACAACGGAACTGTAATATTGTTAATAATTAAACCATTGTGGTTAAAAGTAATTTCCCCAGCTAAGCTATGCTATGATGCAAACACGTTAGCCCTGTTATTGAACGTTGGTCGTTCAGCCATAGTCAGCGATAGCCGTGAGACAGGACGACAGCCTAACGGTTGTTTTCAGTGGGAAAGAATGGAAAGTAAAGAGGCAGTGACGGGTTGTTTTATACACTGACAAATACTATACCTTCTGAAAAGAGAAAAACACTCCACACAGTCATTTTTCTTCGTGTATCAAGGTGTCAAATCTCTTTCGCGCTGCTGGGCTCAAACACAGCCAGCAGAGAGCGACAGAACAACTTCCGCTCCTCCACCAGTCTCTGCTCCTGGCCAATGAGCTTCCAGAGAACCGGAGGGGTGGGCGGGACCGGACCAAACGCAAACATGGCGGCGTCCTTAGATGATGATTTTGAGTTTAATAATCAGGATTACTACTCTCTACTCAACGTCAGAAAAGAGGTATGGTCTGTTGTGTTTTGCTGTGGCACCGAAGGGTGACGGACATTTCGCTGTGACTAACTGGTAGTTTTCCATTGAGGAGGTGGTCTGCAGTCGGTGCATCATCCTTCAGTTGAATAACGGTCTTCTTCATCAGCACCAACAACCGTAGAGGCTGAGACCGGCTGATGCTGCATAGGCATGAACAAGCAGCACATTTCAGCACCTGCTTTATCTGAATACAGACAGTGTTCTCTTCGAAGTGGCTGTTTGCAAAAATATATGTCCGCATCGATAAACACCTTCACGAATCTCAATCAGGAAAACTGAGAGGCCTGAACAGACGTACACTTGGTCGTTCATCTGGATAGCGTTAGCTTAGTTAGTGACATTAGGTTGTTAGTGACGCCATAAGTACAGTATCGCACTTTTAATCCAGTGCGTGATGCAATGGACTGTTACAATTTCTTTAAAAACAGGAGGCTTTGATGTTGAGTTGTTGTGTTTAGGAGATGATCTGAAAGGATCAGTTGACTATTGGTCCATTAAAAGTGAAATTAGTCTGCAGTAGTTTGTTTAATGAGTTGTTTTCAAACAAAAGTGCAAAGAAATTGCATGGTTCCATCTAACAATGCTAACAGATCCTGCTGATCTGATTTTTTGGACAATTTGAAGACCTTTTCTGTCATATGAAAATAAGTACAATTTGCATCTATCCTCATGAGTGAAACCTACCTGTCCTCTCTCTCACAGGCTACATTAGAGGAGCTAAAGGCGTCATATCGCAGGCTGTGTATGCTCTACCATCCTGACAAACATCGAGACCCTGAACTGAAAAGCCAGGCTGAACAGCTTTTCAACCAGGTTCACCAGGCGTATGAAGGTAAGGCCTGTTGCTGATGTACAAAAACTGGAATTTAAAGCATTTAGTCCACATTTAAAAAATACAGATTAAATTAAACATTGCTTCTACAGGACGTGAAGACAGACAAAACTCCACACAAAACACGACAGGTCTACATAAACTGAACAGTTGTTTCCCTCTTTACCCTCAGTGCTGAGTGATGAGCACTCCAGAGCCATCTATGACATCTTTGGGAAGAAAGGGCTGGAGGTGGAAGGCTGGGAGGTATTTACTCCATCTGATTTAACTGTAACGTCTTACATTACACACAACATTATACATACATTATTAACATATCTTCACTCCCAATGTGTGACGTTGATGATGCTGTGTAGGTGGTGGAGCGGAAGAGAACTCCAGCAGAAATTCGAGAGGAGTACGAAAGGCTGCAGAGAGAAAGAGAGGAGAGGAGACTGCAGCAGAGAACTAACCCCAAGGTTTTCTCAGACACAGCTACACCACAATCCTCTGTCAACTTCACTACTCTCACTGTATTTCTTGTGTAGGCCTCCACATTTGTGCAGACATTATTAAATACACTGTGTAACACAGCTCAGTGTTGACTGTGAATGGTTCCCACATTCATTTCATTATGTGCCTCACCCTTTTCCTTCTTTCCTAATTAATTCTGTCAATCTCTCCCCTTCACTCCCTCATTATTCAGGGCACAATCAGCGTGGGTGTGGATGCAACAGACCTGTTTGACCGCTATGATGAGGACTTTGAAGAGATGCCAGGAGGCGGGTTTCCTCATATTGAAATTAACAAGATGCACATTTCTCAGTCCATAGAGGTACGACCAAAACACACACTTAGCATTTATCTTCTACATGGAGTCTTACCTGGGCTGGAGTCACTGTAGTATTCTTTCTTGTCTTTCTTCAGGCTCCATTAACAAATTCTGACACAGCAGTGCTGTCTGGTTCACTCTCTACACACAATGGGAACGGAGGGGGCAACATTAACATGACTGTACGAAGAGTTACGTCAGCCAAGGGCTGGGGGGAGGTATGCAAATATATACAACACATGAACACAAACTACAATGTACATGTAATGTATTTAAAGCACAAATGTTAAATACAGTCTATGGCAGCAGCTGATAGCGTGAAATCATTGTTTTTTTCTTAGTAATTTTCTCACCCGTTTGCAATCACTTGTCTCTGTGCATTTGCTGTGTAGGTGGAGTTTGGTGCAGGAGACATACTCGGACCTCTCATTGGGTTAAAGGTGTTTCGCAATGTTACTCCACGTTGGTAAGGCCAGCTGTTTGAAGTAGGGGAATACAATGCACTTTATTAACTGGGGCTGCAGGGGTGTACTGGTCTCAAGGTGTACATTGGTATGAAAATTGACGGTTGTCATACTGTGTAAATTTTCTTATCTAGCGAGCAGTATTCTACCATATTAGCGTCATAAAAATAAATATATTTCAAGCTTGTATTAAGCTTCACGTCTGTCAAAATAATGTTTGGGAAATTAAGATAAAGCAATTTTTTGTATCCAGAAAAAAACTGTCTTCATTTCCTTAAAGGTCATTGTAATTGATTATAATAACCATAATGATGTATGATGTAATACAGCATACTGTGAAACTGTAATGTGTTCTGAGATGGTTATGGTACCAATCTCATACCATTGCAAACCTAGGATTAAAACACAGACGCTCTGTCATTTCTCTGTCCAGTTTCTTAACAGCCCAGTGCGGTTTGCAGTTCTCTCCTCGAGGTTTGCGTCCCAGCTGTTCTCTGATGACGGCACGCCACCTGGACCAGAACACCATGGGCTACCTTCAGTGGCGCTGGGGGCCCAACAGCGCCATGACCACCAGCCTGGTCCGAGACACGAAAAGCAGCCACTTCACATTGGCTCTGCAGGTACACACAAAGCACAAACACAAATGCATATCCACTGAAGGTGACATAATTTGAATTGCTTTTTTATCACTTTTCTACTTCTGTCCCCCACGCCTTTCAGCTGGGTGTGCCTCACTCCTACCTGATGATGAGCTACCAGTACAAGTTCCAGGATGAGGACCAGACCAAAGTAAAAGGCTCCGTTAAGTACGTCTGTCTGCTCATCCTGTTTTTTGATCAGCTGATGAATTGTTCTGTTGATTAGCTGATGGAATTTCCTTGTCAAAGTACTTTAAGAGCAACTTAACACCAGCTGAAAACACTGCTTTTGTGCCTGGTATTAATTTATTCTTAAAGTGACTGGAAGGATTTAAAGTGTTTTTTAATCAAATTTTCTAAGAATTGCAAGAAACTTGTGACATTATTGTTCATATCATAAACTTTTTCCTGGCATCATGACAAATGTCTCATAATTACAAGAAAGTGGATTGTCTCTTCAAGTCCTTCTTATTTTAAGATAAAACTAGAATCCCACCTCACCGTTGTATGCGTCTGCGCACCATTCAAGTTGCTGTTCCTGAGCTATGGCGATGAATCATGGGAAGACATTTGTTTTTAAATATTATAATGTCATGGTGCATTTAACTTCTTACCTGTTGGATAGCAGATATCATGACTTCATCACCTGCTAAAACCTCTGCAAAGTGTTACTTGTCGTATGAATACTTGAGTTATGGCAAAAAGTGTCTTGCAAGGTCACAGTGACCTTGAACTCTGACCTTTGGCCACCAAATTCTAATCAGTTTATTCTTGAGTCCAAGTGGGTGGTTGGACAACCCAAAAATATAATGCCTCTGGCCACGGCGGTTGTCAACCCGGACGCACAAAAATAACTGTTTTGTGATCAAACTGAACAAAACATGAGATCTACAAACCAGACACCTTATATAAACCATTTAATAATGCAACCTGCAAATCCATTATTACATACATTTTGGGCTGCACAAAAAACGTTTTAACTTACCATTTCTTTTCATATTTCAGATGATAATCATTATGATTGTATATTTATAGCAAAATACGCAAAGTGCTTTCCAGAGTTCGCACAGTAAAAGACAATGACAGGACAATGAGACATTAAAATCACTGCAGGAGATAAAAAGATGTACACAATTATACAGCATTCTGGGAAAATATAAAAGGCATAAATAATAAGAGCAATAAAAGATTCATAAATATAGACATTAATGTAAAAGTAAATGTAACAAAACAAGAAGCAGAAAGCCATTAGCAACACATATTTGGTTCCAAAACATTTTAATCTCCTGGCTTCATAATGTATTTATAATGTATCGCCCCATTGTAGCTGCCTAACACTCTCTGCTCATTTTATGTTCCTCGCATTACAGGACAGGCTGGTTTGGCACTGTGGTGGAATATGGAGCAGAGAGGAAGATCAGCCGACACAGTGTCCTGTCAGCCACTGTCAGCATCGGGGTCCCTCAGGGAGTCACACTCAAGATCAAGTACTGGCCAACCCAAAATCAGATCTCATTCTCCTTTGGGTTCTCATCTCGCTGCATAATTTTCTAATGTGTGTGTACATTTGGGCTGGGGTCTCTGTGCAGGTTGGCGCGTGCCAGTCAGACATACCTGTTTCCAGTCCACCTGACAGATCAGCTGCTGCCCAGTGCTGTCTTCTACGCCACCGTGGGACCCCTTCTGGTCTACATGGCTGTCCACAGACTGATCATCATACCATATACACAAGCACAGAAAGAGCAGTCAGTGCACCTCCTCATTACCTAATTTTAATCTGACTCTCAATCAGCATCTAATTTTGCCACATTTACTTTTTAACCTCTTTGTTGTGTGAGTTGGGGAGAAATCCAGTGTCTTGGTTTTGGTTGTCGCTAATACAATCAGTTTTACTCACGCTGTCATTATCGAGAGGCTCCACAGTGAATCCCATTGGGTGATTGTTGATGTCTGCTTTTTTTTTTTGTCTCTGTGCTTCTCAGAGAGCTGGAGCTGCAGAGGAAGAGCTCCGCCACAGACATCGCCAAGAAGAAGCAGGAGGCAGAGTCTGCCGTGAGTATTCGCGCTCACATGCAACCACACATTTTATTCATTGTGTGTGAGGGATCATTGATCATTGTTTCTAGGTTCAGCTCTCCTCATCTCGTCTGAAAATTTCCCTTCTATCCTATTCTATTTTGCTCTACACCACTCCTCCTCCTCCTCCTCCTCCTCCTCCCCCTCCCCCTCCTCCCTCTTTCTCCCTTGGCTCCTCTGCAGGTTCTGCTGATGCAGGAGTCTGTGAGGAGAATCATAGAAGCGGAAGAAGCCAAGATGGGTGAGGGAACAGACAGACAGACAGACAGACAGACACACACACACACACACACACACACACACACACACACACACACACACACTACGACAGGGTGAGACACTGAGAACTTTTTTTTTTAGTTTGCAGACAGCAGTCAAAACTTGGTAGAAATCCAAGTGTAATTCAGACACATATCTCCTGGTTGCTGTTAACTGGGTAATATACAGCACTGTAGCTCCAGGATCCTGTTTTTATAAGTCTGACTTCCAACACCTACTGCTATGAAGCAAGTGATGATGAAGTAGAATATCTCCATGCTGCAGTGTTTACGTAGGTTAAGCTCGCAAGTCTGTGCAAAGAACACCAGAGTGCACACTGGCTTAAATCAAAAGTATAATTTCAGTGTGCTCATGAATTTCCTGTTATATTTGTCTAGAGGGTGCATGTGATTATTAGCATGTGTCAATCACTCTATTGGAAGTGTTCACAACACCTCCTAGATGCTTTGTTAGGAACAAATGGCTCAAAGAGTAGCAGAACCGTTGTTTCCATGTTGTTTTTATGATGCTGTTTCGAGCTAATGTTCTTAAGGGAGAAACAGTGTTGCGATCTTCTTTCATGCTCTTCCTATTTTCATCTTCTATTTGTCCAGCACCTGCCTTGGGATGTCCATGGATTTGTTTATAGCTTCTGTGTTTGCACAGCTGTAGGAGGTATTCACACAATGATGCTTCTGATTGTCCACTCCTCGTGGCTTTCATACATTACGCGCCACTGGTTTTCTGTATGTTTCCAGTCTGTCTTCACTGCTCTCTCTGAGCAGCTGTATATTTGCTCCCTAAGTCACACAAAAGAGTCTAAACACTTCCATTGCTCATTGCTGTCTAGGTCTGATCATCCTGAATGCCTGGTATGGAAAGTTTGTGTCAGACACGAGCCAGAAGCAGGAGAAAGCAAAGGTCATCGATGTCACTGTGCCTCTGCAGTGCCTGGTCAAGGACTCCAAACTCATCCTCACCGAGTCATCTAAGGTTTGTGTCGCTACATCATGGTGTGTCCATTTGATTAGCTACAAGCTCTATGGAAAGCCAGTGAGGTCATTATAATCTGTTTCCTTTTCCCTGCTGTTTGATGTTTTATAGGTCTGTTATTTTTAGTTATCACCAGCCGTTTTTAATGTGCCGTTGCAAATGGAAGTTGAGTTCACATGTGCAGTGGGTGCCTGAGGAATTATCTGCCTGGGAGGTTATGTTTTCAGCCAAAAACTACTTGACGCATTTTGACTAAAATTTGATATAGGATGGTCTCGGCCAGGAATAAACACCATTAACATTTGATGCGTATCTGAATAAAGGGAAGGATTATCCTCACATAAGGAATTTTTCAAGGTTTTTGTTCAGGTGTATTTAGATGGCTGGTATCTATGAGTACAAAAAGGGACTATTGGGCCTTGTTTCTTTGTCGTAGAGTGAGGGTCTACAATGCTGGCATGTGTCTGTTTATTAAAAAGAAAGCAATTAAACAACTTATTTTCTTACACTTGGCACACGTGCGTAACCATGCTCACTGACACAGTTGCCATCTCTATCCATGCATACAAACTGTTTCTCTGTGTGCAGGCTGGATTGCCGGGCTTCTATGACCCCTGTGTCGGAGAAGAGAAGAGTCTTAAATTACTGTACCAGTTCAGAGGTGTCATGCACCAAGTCATCTCTGCAGACACCGATCCGCTACGGATACCCAAGCAATGTTAGTACGCAGCCACTTTTCCCAAATCCGGTATTAATGTAATGTTGCTGCACACCGCTTGAAACATTACCAGAAATTAAGATCACATACATTTTTATGTCTTTTCAGCTCACAGAATTGAGTCCGAGCCCTAGGAGCCCACCGCTGTCGGAGCGCCAGAGGACAAATGCAGATGAAAAGAGACTTGGTGTAAACAGAAGAACTCAAGAAAGCAGGAGAAACACCCAGTCTGTTTCTCACCTCTGGTCCTCTTCTGTCATGGTATTAGTGAATCTGTTTATCGAGTTCCTCCACTCCTCCCTTTCCTGTGGGCCGTCTCTGAGGTTCAGCAGAATACAGGAGTCAGCTCAGAGTTTCTACAAACCTTTGTGTCTCCAGTCTGCTCCACCTGACAGGGCTGCGCAAGTATCTGCCTGCTGCAGGAGATCAGCCCTGAACATAGTTTTATATATTGCACTACACAGAGGGACTGACAGTCACTACGGACGTGTTCCCATCAATGATGAGCTAAAAGTGACCAATTTAAAGATGTGTCTTGACACTTGTTATGTCAGGTATATACATACGAGCTGTAGTTTAATCCCATATCATTGTAGTCTTTGTCCTGTATGTGTATCACCCAGGTAGGTTTGAATCTAATACTGTAATTTCACTAACTCATGCAAGAGTAAGAGTAACACTATGCAGGCTCATGTCTCGGTGACCCTGAGGCTGATCAGGACTGAGGACCTGAGTGTGTAACTCATGTTTTCATTCACTTGTTGAAACGTCTCATCCTATTTTATTATGCCTTTTAGTGACATGTCTGCTGCTCATGGGGGGTGCCCGTCAGTCAGAAGGTGTAAACTGGTGCTCTAAACCTATATCTGTGACGGGGGTTGAGATGTGGAAGGGGTTGTATGGGGAGGGAAAGTGGTGGAGACGCCCTTTGGTGGCGGCGATCCAGCTGAATTCTTCATACAGAATTTGTAACATCTCAGGCCAGACAGCAAGTTAACAGCAGAAATTCCACTTAGATTCGAGTCGGAGCTTAATGATTATCTCCGTGCAGTTGCTGCCAGAACTGATTTTAATTATGATTTTTAATGCAGTGAAGGTTATCCTTTGTATTTCACTTCTAGCACAATCCCTAGCTCATGGTTGGGGTGCGACCAGTAGAGGGCGTAGTTCAACACTTTCTCTCATGAGGGTTGTGTTTGCTGCTGACAGACAATAACTTGTTGCCGGAGCTGACCTGAGCAACACTGAAACCATTTTATTTTACTGATTATGGTACATTTGCACAAGAACATTCATTTGTTTGACATTGTTTCCTTTTTTTAAACCAATCCTGAGCCATATGTTTTAATCTGATGTTCTCTGGCCCTTTTTGAAATTTAAACATTACTAATTCCATGTCACTTAAACATAACGATGTATACGACGCTAAAACCGTACTGGTCAGCTCGGGCTGCACCGATTACTGGATAAGGTGTCAGCTATTAGAGTAATCGGCAGCTGTATTGATAATTAATCGGTTTGATGAAGTCAAAAAGTTAAAATTCTCTGCTTCCAGCTTGTTAAATGTGAATATTTTCTGTTTTTTTACTCCAGTAAACTAAATAACTTTTGGTTGTTGAAAAAGAAGATATTTGAGGGTGACATCTCAGACTTTGGGAGACAACAATCAACATTTATTCAGATTCAGATTCAGAAAACTTTATTGATCCCCGGGGGGAAATTGCTTTAGTTCCAGTGCCCGTGACCATTTTTAGATATTTTACCAAAAAACAAATCGATTAATTGGGAGAAGAATCATTGGTTGCAGCCCTCCGGTCAGCCGGGACATTATGTGAAAGTCCACACACTAACTGACCTCTTCTGTAGCTATTTTCATATCAGAGTGGTGAGGTTGACATCGGAAAATCTAACATCCTGTGATGCACTTTCTGTTCAGATATACTGTAGGTAGGTGTTATAAACATCAAACGCACATTACAACTGTTGACTCCGATTTAATCAGACTTGGTTCCTTATCCCAACCTGTTTATGTGTCAGTATTTGTAAAGGTGGATTGACATTGTAACTACAAAGGGAAACATGAAGGAGCTTGAGTTAAATCATTCCTAGTTATGTTGGGGGATCCTGTAATGGGCTACAGGGAATCCCTGAAAACACTATAAAGACAACTTATGTAGGATACAAATGGTATTTTATTGAATATAAAGGTAATATTTTGGACAAACTGTACAGTATTTCAAACAAATACAAGAGGTTAGTTGTCATAGTGCTGAAGCCTCTACTTGAAGCTGTACACTTAGATGGCTTTTTATGGTGTCCTCCTTTGATTCATTTTGCCATTGCTGTGACTGATCTGTAAAACAAGTAAATGAAAGTGCTAAGATGGATTTATTCAGTGAGATGCTCATGTTTTGGGTCACCATCACAGCAGCCATTTTGCACTGTTTCTGTTTGTAGTTTGTCTTCTCTTTTGTTTTAAGAAGTGTGCTGTGAAGTATTTTGACAGGTCAGCTGTTCATCTCTGCTCTAGTGCCACCATGAGGCCAGCAAAACGACTGCTCCCTGCTGTTCCACTCCCGTCCATCATCCGAACTGACTCACATTAGTATGTAAATGTTCTGTATGGTTGAGGAGCCTGTGTTCTCTGTCCTGTAAGACTACAATAAATATGAACTGATCACACTGTTGTTTGATTTCACAAGCCACAAAAACAGGCAAAAAGCGACTAATTAAAATGGTAACTCTTTATTTACAATAGTTTACAATAGTTTCACAGAAACGGTTTGCACCACAGTACAGACAACGCTTTCTCAAAGGGGATAGGACAACCCAGGATCAGAATAAAACGAGCTGTATCACAATGAGCATCGTTCACTTTAGTTACACTGATGTCTCAGAGATGAAGACTGAAATTTGGGAATGAAGATTTGTGTCTTCAGGCTCTCTTCAAGACATAAACGTCCTGAGAAAAAGGCAAATTTAGGTCTCGAAGCATCATGAAAACCATCACCTCCTGGGTGACTGCTGGGTACGAACCAGTTAACCAACATTTGTAAATACCAGAAGACAAGAGTGCAGAGATGAGCTTAACCACTTTAAACTCTCGGAAAGTCTTGTGTTCTTTACAAACCAAACATTCATTTTGTGTGTGTGTTAGTCGTTCCCTGGTCGAGTCATTGATTCTGCATTGTAAAAAAACCCATCCTGGACTAATATCCAAGGTACTGAATCTAAAAATCTGTCACTCTACAGTATGGCTTTTATATAATCAGAAACAACAGCAGATGGCACATGAATAAGCTTAAAATCTTTCATCCAAATTGCAAGTTTTAGGGGAAAAAGGCCCTAAAAAACACATTTTTGCTTATGGAAGCAACTGAATACTGCTGTGAAAACATTAGTGAGATCTGCTCTTCTGATCTGACCCTTCAGAGACAGAAATAACCCAACCCTGCCCATGGCCCTTTTGAAGATACTCATTTCACGGAGTTTAGCTGAGACAACTCATAGCAGCACATGCATTGCCAACAGACACACACACAGACACACAGACACACACTTTCAACTGGACTCTTGAGAGAATCAAACAACACCATTCCAGTCAAGATAGCTTTTTTTCTGTCGATACTTAAACAGGACGGCCATAGGAGTTCCCTTCTATAAATATACTCATCTCTGAAAACGTTTTTGAGCATTGAACCAGTTAACAAAAAAAAAGTACATTTCTATAATGATTTAGAAAATTAAAATATTCATGAACAACACCACTGTTCACGCCTGTCATTAAATGCAGTAGACACTGACCAGAGGCAACAGGAAACACCTTGAACTGAAAATAATTGTCATGTTATCTGAATCTTGTCAGTTATCTGGCTTATGAACTTTATCATTATGAAAACCTCCCCAGGAACAGAATTCTGGTGAAAAAGAAACACTGTTTGAACGTTTCTGAAAAGCAAAGTGTGTAAAAGCTCCACGTGTGGCTGAGTTAACGTCTTGATTCAGAGCCTGGAAGACAGTTTGTGAAGTAGAAGGAAGAGGAACAAGAGCTTGGTGTAGCTGTATGGGCTTAAAGCCTCAATGATAATCGTTCACAATGTCTTAAATAACGAAACAGAACAACAAAGAGATGAAGCAGATGCAGACTGTAGCCTGCTTATTCTACATCTTTGTTCTACTGGATTATACCGTAGTACTATAGCACCATCTGAAGCAATTAACACAAGGCTTATCTTGCTTTCTCATTTTTAACAGTTAATTGTGTAACATTAATAGAGGCATTTAAGAGAAATCAAATCCAGTTTAAGCTGAAAGACAAACCTTCCCTGTGACAGAAAGGTCAGATGGATTTTGAAAAAAAAAAAAAAAAAAGTGAAAAAAGTGCAAACTGTCTTTCCCACATATCCCAGCATGCACCATAGTGGGTGGCAGTTGTGAGGGTGTTTCTCTTTATATGGCAGTTCAAACAGTTCCAGTGTTCACAAGAAATCTCAACAGTAGCGGTTTGCTGCTATGCTAACGTCTTCTACAGACAGACATCCATTCAGTGATTGCCTTACGCACAGAGTCTGTAGGGAAGCAGGAACAAACCGTAGTAAATCTAAAATAGCACTCAGACTGTTTTTAAATGGGATAAGGGGTTGGGATAGGTCCATCAAAGTGTTTGTAGAAAAAGTGGGTTCTCTGCTGAATGTGAAGGACAAACGATGACGGCTGTGAGACCTGAATCGGAGGAAGGGTCAGTCCAGCAGGTGGGG
>OMLP01028106.1:66058-79272 GCA_900302685.1 Spondyliosoma cantharus
CAGATGTTTGCTGGGGGCTACTCGTGAGCGGTGGGAGCGGCGGGTGTCCGGGGTTCCATCTGACTCTCGGCAGCTCTGGCACACATATGTCTCTGGCACGTGGCTCTTGCGGATCTTGGCACACGACAGGTGAATCCAGGTGTGACACTTGTTACACTCGATCATGGCTCGACCTGCGAAAGGCTTCCGACAGAAACACGTCACCAGGTCCCACGAGTCGTCATCTGACAAGACAGGAGAGAGCATGTTCAGCTTGGTCACTTCGTCAAACCTGTAACAATGTAATGTATGTAGTAGTAAAATTAACCTTACCTGAGTCTACCATGATGTCTTCATCCTCTCCAGACCCATCCTCGTCTCTGAACACCACCTGTTTCCCCTGGCGGAACACCGTTCTGTTTCCTGCAAAGCCCTCCACCTTCTGTACCTTTACCACCCCTTCTTCAATTTCTTGGCCATCCCAGTGTCGATGCTCCTCCTTGGGCTCCTCCTTGCAGGCAGCTGGGCTAGGCAGATGCTGGGGGTGGAGGGGGATGCTGACATCATCCTCAGGCTCCTCTTTAATCGCTTGGCCACCAAAAGAGACGGGACACTGTAGCCCTGGGACTGTCGAGCTGGCCTGCTGAACCTCGCTCTCCTCCACAGCCAAATGCTCCCTCTCCTTTCTCCTTTTCTTCTTCTTCAGCTTGTCGGCTTTCCTGCGGTCATCCAGATGCAGGGTGGCGATTGTGTGCTGCATAGGAGGGGAAAAGGGGCATGTGTGTCAGGAGAGATGAAGGTTAAACATAAAAAGGGTCCTTATGTAACATCAACTCAACTCACATCTTTCTTGGTGTGACTTGACAGTGGGACTCCGGGCTGTGGACGTTTCCTGCTCCTGTCCTGGGGAACCTTGGGAGGCCGCTGGGCACAGGAGGTTGGGGGTCCGGGGGTCCAGCCATCACTGTCAGCTGTGCTGCCTGTACTGTTTGGAGGACTGGAACTACTACGCAGTGGAGAGTCCTGTAACAATAAATAGAGAGGCTGGTAATTAAAAGATTAAAAATATCATGCAATATTATCAAGTACCAAGGACTAGCATGATACAATGCACTAGTTTAGAGGTCTGTGTGTGAGTAAGATGCAGCTTCAGACAATTTGGCTGCCTGGTTATAATTAGTTGGCATTACAGGGAGTCTACACTGTTTAATTACATTCAAGGCCAATTTCCCTGTACTAATAAACAAATGTGAACATGTAGGATCACTCTTCATCAAACGTTTAAGTCAGTCAAAATGACAGAAACTGGTTATTAGTTAGTGTTAAAGATAATGTGTCCAGGGTATCCCCTAGATGAGGTGCATCACTGTTTATCAACAAATGACAAGGGAGCCTTGCACCACGTGACAAGACACAGGCAGAGGGGGCGGGAAATGAAAACAAATTGAGCACGTGTTCGAGAAGAACTGCAGAATGACAGATGAAAGAAAAACCTTTGAAGGAACAACCACAACTGGAACAAAAATGTGTCAGAATCTTGAGTCTCTGCTGCCAGTGGCGAGGAAGAGGAAATAAATTTGTCCAACATCAGCTCTGACAAAAGAATGTGTGCTCATACTGAAAACAGGCTGTTAAACTTCTTGCAATTTTCAAGTACTGTGCTCCACAGTTGCAGTACGGGAGGGTATCAGCCCAATTAGAAATGAAGCTACAAAGGCTGTGAACTTGACCCGAATAACCCTGAAAAAGTCTTACCTGTTGGAGTTCAGGGGAGAACAGAAAAACCTGGCTGTGTGTGTGACAACAGCAAGTGGCCCCCCCTTGATAATGGGACAGGGCAATGATAGTTGAGTGCGTATTTTTTAATCACTATGCTTTAAGCCATAATAAATGTTTACAAATGTGTCACAGGGAATAACATAGGTGTGAAAGGTTGGACAGTGTGGACAGGATTACTTGCCATACAACAGAGGGTACAGCTGAGGCGAATACAAACAATAGTCAAAGTGAGGGAGGCTCTAAATGCAATCAGTCAGAGCCATTCAGCAAACTAAACAGGAGGCCAAGAAGCCATTTGTTACATACACAACTGAAATCTTGTATACAAAAAAAAAGCATTCTCGCCATGTGAATGGTAAGAAAAGGCTGCGGTTAGTTATTAACAGAGAGCGTGCTGAAACTAAAATAAACACAATCCACAAAAGCTCAACGCTTACACTCAACCTTTCAGACTTCCTACCAAAAAAAGTCTAGATCAAAGATATGCAGGATTTTTTTATACCAATCTAGTCAATAAAAAAATCTGCTTAAACTTTTAAACAAGTGATTTCATTTAAATCCATCCAAATGTTTTCTCAGGCTAGACAACAGTTCATTCAGATTCTTTATAACTGTATTGTCCTCATTAATTTACCACAAACATTTGGTCTTCCTTAACACATAGTGGCTCTTGTAAGTTTGTTCCCTCTTTTGTGAATTTTACAATCCCGTTATTGTGCACTGCAGCTCTATCTTCATTTGCTTGCATTTTAAAAACACGTTCAAAAATGCGCCCAGCAGCACAGGTACTTAAATGAAGATGTGTGTACAGGCACCGACCGCCTCATCTACTCACCTCTTGGGGGTATGGTATGTAACCGGCATAGGCCAAGACAAAAGTGCAAAACTTGTTAAAATCCTCCACTGTCCTCCTCCTCCTGTATGGCGGACTGAACCCCTGAAACACAGGCACGTCATCGAAACATTAGCTGCATCCAACATACAAATCCCGACATGGCGATGACATGATCGAGCAGATCGGCACATAACGCTACTGTGCAATCTGCCATCAGCGCTGGCTGACTCGATACGACGCGACAAGACTGAGCAAAACTAACACTGACATGATGACAAACATGAGATAAAGTTGAATAAGTCGTCTGACTAATGTCTTTCTGAACTAGTCAGTGAAGCTTTCTACCAACCCCCACCTAGCTGGATCGGCTAGCGACAGGCAGCACATAGCGGTTGAGCAACTATTGCAATACAGCTAACTGTTGGCTAGTGTCGGTGGAGTTTAACTAGCAAACGGAACTATGAAGGCATACCTTAATTTACACTAATGACTATCAAAGAGTCGCAGGGAGTCATAAAAACATCAGTGTTATCCAGCTGTTACCTGACGAGAAAGGCAGATTACGTGAATATGATGCTTAGTTAGCCGAATGTGTGTTAGCATACTCCGCTATGATGATGGAATGTTTTCTTTTCGATGAAACGTTAGGCTAGCTTTAACGACATCAATACAACCCGACGTAAAGTCAATTACTCATTCTCGTACACAGTGTTGAGTTAAAGTAGTGAAAGTTGACAAGTGGGACTAAGCTCGTCTGACCGCTTAGCGTGTGTAACTTATTTAATTTCTGCACCAGCAGCTACATTATGTCAACATTAGCACAGCAAGCTAACGCTAACTAATCAGCAGCTGCTACATCGTGTAGTGACAGCCTCGAACAAGTTGACGTTTGTTAACGTCGTTAGCCATCACTGCAAAATAGTTGCAAAAAAACTTACCTCCGACTGAAATGCATGCGATGTCGATGGGTTTATGTCACCCATCCTTACTTAGTCCGAGACAACCTGACGTTTAGTCGATAACTTGACAGGGTGAAGCACCGGGCTACTCGATCCGACCGTAAACACGGAGCTTACCTAGCCTTTGCTTGCTCGAGAGCTATCTACCGTTATGGCTAACGTCAACGTTACTTATGCTAAAACTCGAAGCAACAGTGTTGCTCACTTTGCCATTATCAGCAAAGATAACGCTACTACAGCCGGGAACCGACCGACTATGTGGTCGGATCAAAGTTGTAAAACGACCTCCTGTGAACAGTAAACGTTAGCAAACGTTACTACTGTATTTCCACCGAGCTGTCCGGTAATGTCTTCGTTTGATCCAGTTTACTGACTGGTGACTGCTGGGGGAGCGGTTCACGTTGGCTGTCACCAGCTGCCTGCCCACTCTTCTACTTCATGTCTCATAGCTGTGACAGCTAGGGAACGAAATGGCGCATTACTGCCCTCTGTGGGTGTGTAGCGTGTGTCTGCTTTAAAGGGCAACTCCAACAGTAGCCGTTTTTACACAGAGAAGGCGGCGCATTTGCTCCAATGTAAGGCCGGCAAATCGCCGCCTTCTCTTTATAAAAACGAGGCCTAATATTCCTCCTTTTCCAAAATCCGCCACTTGGCCTCCTCTGGGGTAGGCGTAAACATGTGAGGTGACATGACGCACGAAGTTGGGAAGTGGACAGTGACAACGAGTTTGTCTTCAAAATAAGAGCTTTACATTGTACCCCTTTGGAGTTTAGAACTGGGTTCTTAGCGTGGGGCTTTTAATTTGAAAGTAGCGACCGTTCCTAGGTTTCCAGCCGCTTCACAGTTAGTTGACAGCTAGAGGACTCAACCAGACAGCTCCGCTAGCTGTCAGCTACAGAGATCCAAGAGACTCGAGCATCTCCTGGATCTCAGCGGCTTTCCAGTTGCTCATGTTAACGTCCGCGGATGAAGTGATGGGCTGACTGCTGTGATCAACTGTTTCCTGGTTTTAAAACTCCCAGGTGGTGGCCAGCACAACAGTGCACGTCATCGACACCTCCCCCATCTCACGCAGAGGCCGGCACATTTACGCCTCCTGTTTACATAGAAATGGAGGCGGAAATAAGTGTACCCTCCCAGGAGGCATATTGGTGGCCCAAAACAGGCCGCCAATATGCCGCCCTCTGTGTAAACACACCGACCAGCCATCAAAAGGCCAGCCTATTGATTGAAAAAATTAAATTCGGCTCAACACAAGAATAAAATGATCTTTGTGTCTTCCTTTCTGTGTTTGGAATTTTGGTTTTCTCAAATTTTCATGATTTTTTTTTCACTCTTTCACATCCGAAAAAAAATGTTCTTGTGAATCTTTTTTTAATCTGTTACACACGTTAATTTTCTTAGAATTTTTTAATTTAAATAAATATATATTTCACACTTGCCTCTCAGGGCTTCCGTAATAAGTTGCAGCATCAATACATGATATGGTTATATATGTAGGACTCAAATGAAGAGTCACTAAAATGCCTATAAGCATTAGGTGTAAATCCACATGGATGTAAATTGTCGACGCTAATGTAGAGGGTAATAATGTGACATGTAAAGTACAGAAGAAGAATTTTCAAACCGAAAGTGTCTATATACCCCAGAAAGCTATGACATTTTTGCCCTGCAAAGTGGCTGAAATTAATTCAATCATTCATTCATGAAACTACCCCCACAGAATAAAATGTGAGCCTTGCCATAGTCTACCAAAGCAGACAGAAAACCAGGAGGACCCACCCATACTATTGGCAAATCCAGGCAGAGATGATGGTATCAGGCACGTTGTGGTGTGATCTGTTGGTGTTATCCAGTGAAGACATGCTGGTGCAACACATCTACAAAGACAAGGCTCTCATCAGGGGCATGAAAAAGAAGTTGAATGATTTATTTTTCTATTACTACCTGCCCAGTCTGTTATAAACTGAAATCCCACCTTGAGTGCTTGTAGCATATCACACTGCTGACAGAAATACACAACATGCTGCTCACCTCAGGTGGTTGATTGATTTTTAGCAGCTTATAAACAAGTAAGAGGAAGTTGTTTTTTTGTCATATGATGTATCTCATTAAAGTTTTCTTTTTTTTTATCAGACATTGAGACAATTTTATTTTATCTTTAAAAGACTTGAAATGTTATGACTTTTTATTTGAAATGTTTGCCTGTCTAGCAGTCTCAAAGGTGCACTGTGGTGAAGCTGCACCTTCTGTAAAGTTGAGTTTTGTTATTGATTTTCTCCTCATAAGTTATGCTATTAATAATTCAGTCTAGGAAATGTCAGAAAATATTGAAACATGCATTCCTCAATTTCCGAGAAGGTGTTCCCTTTACTACCCTACAAGAGTAAGAAAACTAGTATTTATGCACATTTGAGAAACTGGAACAAGGGAATATTTGACATTTTTTAATATTTTAGTTGCAGCTGCAAACATTTAACCAGCAGTCAGGTAAGCCATAAAGCACCATAGTTTCAAATATTGCTACAAATGTGAACATTTCAATGGACAACCAATGCAGAAAAAGTGCCCAAATAAGTCCATACACACACACACAGACACTCCTCTCTCTCAGGCGGCACTGATCCACACATAAAGCAGTCCAATTGGCCCATGAGTAAGGACAAGTAAGGTCAAAATGGGTTATTAGTAAACAAATGGAATAGAGTGTATATATTTAAGGGCCATCCAAATTATATGAAGTGATATACAGAAATGCCGTTTAACTGCACAAAGAAGAAAAGAAAAAACAAGAAGAGACCTGTAACTAAAATAAATGAATCATTTTACAATTAAACATGTAAGAAAGTGAGGCGTAGTTCCTCATCTGCCCCTGTAGAGGGCGCTGTGGTCAGTCACGTGCGTCACTGAGCGGGACCTCGCTGGTTAACGCGGTGACGTAGAGCCGAGCGTGTTGTGTTTTTTTTTTTTTTGTAGCTGGACAGAAACAATTATCAGAAACGCTTTGTCATGTTTCACACTCTGCCCATGTCTGTGTGTGTGACAACCACCATTAGTCAGCAGGACACACGCGTCTCCTCACTTTTTGTCCTCGTTTGAAGATTAACCAACCGGATGTTGTTTTGAAACCCCCAGCTCTCCGTCTTCTCTCTCTGTCAGTCTTTCTGTCTGTCTCCCTCTCACACACTCGGTCCTCGTCTTCTCGCGCGGTGTGTGTCTCGACCGCTTTCTGTTTTTAGTGATAATGGCTGTTAATAAAACATACGTCAGTATCGGCTATGCCTCCTTCGGCATGCTCATGGGCTTCTCTGCTTTCCTCGTGTGGAACATCGCGTACAAACAGCCGTGGACTGCAGCCATGGGAGGACTGTCAGGTAAAGTAAACACTATGCGTGTGTGTGTGTTTTCCTCAGTAAACCAGGGGTGTCATGTCACCCCCTCCTGAGGCGGAAGGTGCCCCAGCTACTAAAGCTGTTACAAAATGAGCCCAGAGGAAGACAGAGGCAACAGCTCAAAGTGCTGTTGAAGGGCAGAAATGTCAGCTGATGGACAGTTATCGTACTATCAAGTGAAGTTATTATGTTTTAATATTGAACAACAGTGTTTTTCTTAGCTGACAGGTTTCAGATTGTCATGGGTGCAAGGGTCCACTATAAAAAAATGAAACATTAACTTTTATTGGAGCTACTTATAACTATTAACTCTGAATTCTTACTGGAGAGTTTTGGAGAAAAAATTGAAACTTGGAATTTGAATATTTTAAATATTATTAATAATACAAACTCAAAAATATTTGTTTGTTCCATAACTGAATAAACTTCTCAGACGACATTAAGGTCCCCAGAACACTGTTTGAAGCTAGAACGGTGGCAGGGTCTACCACAAATAAACAAAGTAAAGCAGTATGAAAGTGTTTATGTTTGTTCAGTCATGAAAACAAAGAGAGTTTGTTTTTAGGCATAAAGTCAATGAAGAATTTTCTCTTCTGGTTCAAATTTCTTCCACAAAACTACATTGTGCTCCTTTAATTATTTTTATTTATTTCAAGTCTCTGCATGTTTATGTAAAGTAGATGATAATGCCTTGAGTTTGAAATCCTAGGTGTGATTCTGATTTTAACACTGTTAGTGTTAAAATGGCTTGCAACATTTGACCCCATTCAGTTAAACGAAAAAGATAAGCCAGACTGATTGGCTGTAAGCACAATTATGCAACGGGCTGATGTTCAGTGTTGTTTTCATCTGACCTTTGAGGCATTGATAAGTTCATCCAGTTCATGTCTAGCCTCGGCAATCATTTTTTTTTTATTAAAGTCGGTCTAACTTAATGTTGGTATCCAATTTTTATTTATTTCAAGTTGATTAAACTTACATTTTTTATTTGTTTTATTTTCAGACAACTTATAAACATGATTTTTTTTTAACTCTAACTAATTCAATTAACTCATTAAAATACGTTTATAAAGAAACATATAGATCACCATATGAGCAGATGTCCCAGCATTGAGATGTAAAACTCTCCTGAGACCTTTCTTTTTTTATAGTTTAAAGAATGTCTTAGAGCGTCCTAAAGTCTGGGGTGTTTTTTTTCACAGTAATGAAAACATTGTTAACCACGTTAAAGGTTGGTATTGAATTCAGACTTCACCCCTGTCATACTTCAACACTCAACACACAAATCCACTGGCAGCATTTTCACGTGTCTTTCACATGTCTTTTTATCCATAATGGAGTGATGTACCTCTAATATTATAGTAGGTGACTGAATAGTTGTTGGCTCAACTTAATATCTTAAGGTTATTGAACTTGTTCAGTTGATTTAAAATTTTGTCTCAAAATTAGACTTTGAAGTGATTATTCAACCAAAATGTTATCAACTCAAATATTTTAAGCAGCAGGAGGTCTTTAATTTTTAAGTAGAAACAATCCAAAATGATTCACAATGGAAGATATTCAGTCACTGTGCTTTGATATTAGTGACCTGCATACGTTAAGTTACCTCCTTCCCTGACAACTTGGCAATTGTAATTGAATTATTACTGTTATCTGAGACGTGGACACACTCCCCGAGTCCTCGTTTTAATTTTCCAAAAGTGCCCGGGCTGCTGCTACCTGTTCAAATAAAAATAACTGATGATACTTTTTCCCCAACAAAAACAACACATGCTGCATGAGACTGTCCGGCACTGCAGTGTTCGGTCTCTGACATTCAACAATGTGCAGCTGAAGTATTTGCTGCTGTCAGATCACCACAGTTCAGTTCCTTCTGTTAAAGTTTCAAACCCAGTGAGTGTTGTTACTGATTCACATCACATGCGGTTGGGGAAAAAAAGGAACATAAAGAAAGAAGTGCGATTTACTGACTCATCAGTTGGTAACATGCTGTGTCAACCTTTCATGACTAACCAAATTCAGGATGACTGTTGCATATGATCAGCGAATATCAGCTGCGACGTAGTAAATGTAGTTCTTGTTGTATACTTTATTCAGATTTGTCAGATTTGGCAGATTTCTTTATAGTTTTCTAAACTTCTACTGCCTGGAATGTTTGCTTGAGATTGTTAAACTGTCTTGATCAGAGAGTGTTTCACTCAGTGAAAAGTGAAAAGTGATCCACTCTACTGAAAGCTAACCTGTAGATCTGTCTTCGACCTCAGGTGTGCTAGCACTTTGGACCCTGATCACTCACGTCATGTACCTGCAGGACTACTGGAGGACATGGCTCAGGGGCCTCAAGTTCTTCTTCTTCAGCGGGCTTTTCTTCTCCCTGCTGTCAGTCGTGGCCTTCATCACTTTCCTGTCTGTCGCCATCAACAAAAAGGAGTGTAAGTTGTTCTTCATCGCCTTCCTGTTTCACACGACTTGGTGTATGCACACCGTTCACTAGATGTGTATAATACAGGAGTTGCTGTTTGTAATCAAACTAAACACAGAATAAAATTTCAGTAAGTAATTTAAGACTTTGACGCATGTTTCAGGAAAGTCTGGGGGGTTTAGAGCTGTCCCACTGTCAAATCATCGAGCGAATGAGGGCACTTATCTGAGACATTTTGAGCCCTTTATGGCCGCTTTCTGTAAATCTTAATTTCTGCAGACATTGGCTGAGGGAATGACCCACAGTTTATAGTGTTGTCATGTTAAACACATACCAAAGGTTATCAGGGTATGCATGGAACCTTATAATAAACAATGATAATCCAGACGACAGCACTCTTTAATATCTGATTAGTTTCGTTTTTCTATATGTGATGTATTTTTTTTATTTCACTACCCAAGATCTGACTCTGAATGTGATTCTCTACTTAAATCACTAAAAACAACAAAAAAGTAAAAAGCTTGTGAAATATTATGGAGGTTTTTTTTTGTGTATATTGTGTATCCCTCCTGTCTGTTTTAAAAATATATTATTTGAGTAAAAAGTCCAAAACACACAAGGTAAAGTGTAATTCTTAAAAAACTTAATAAATATGGGCTCAACATCACTTGACCTCACTGATGCTGTTATGGCTGAACAGGACCACAATCACTTTTGGGTGTCCACGTACCTTTGAACATGCGCTTTAGGGATGCTGCAAAGATCTTTGTCACTTACACACAGTTACTGTGTGTTTTGCCAGACAGGTGTGAATATGAACAACATGACTGCTCTGAATGCTAATCTGTGTCTCTCCCTCCCTCCGTCCTTCCCTCCCACAGCCCTGACTGACCCTAGCAGTCTCTACCTGTCCTGTGTGTGGAGCTTCATGAGCCTCAAGTGGTCCTTCCTGCTTGCCTTGTCTGCCCACCGCTACCGCAAAGAGTTTGCCGATATCAGCATCCTCAGTGACTTCTAAGGGCACGTGAAACATCCCTCTGTGACTACGCAGATTTTGGAGAACACTCACTGCGCAGTGTGTCGCAGTCCGAACATGATGGAGGAGGTTTAAAGAGGTATCAGAGGGGAGGTTGAAATACTTTGAGCTGTGGATGAGCAACCTGATCCTTGCCTGCTTTCAAACCTCCAGTCTTTTTTCTTATGTGTGCAGGATTGTGCCCTATTTTCTATGATATTTTCACTTCCTTCGCCTCCTGCTTAGTCATGCGTCCTCCTGACACAATAAAACCAAAATATGTTAATTTTTAACCATGACTCAGTGGAAGGAAATGCTGCCTTTCAACACACACCCACAGTTGTAATTATTAGCTGCAGCTTTACGCTGCAGCCACTAGAGGGTGTCACCCTCCCAACAATTAAACACAATGTGCTGAATGTGTCCTTGACAACTTTAATCAATGTATTTTATTACATTTTTTCCTCTTAATTGAATGATGAAGAGTTGTTTCCCACCACAAACATAATTAAACATGCAGTGGTCAGATAATGAAGTGTGTATACGGCAAGGAACCGAGCCTGTGTGCTTTAAAGTTGATGTGCATCAGAGACTCGCAAGAGGGCAGGGCACCCAAAATCTTCCAGCGCCAACATGAAGGCTTTCATGTGCAATTCCAGATAAGCAACACATGTCCTGGTTCAGTATATCTCTGGACCACAAGGGGCCTTTTTAATGTAAAGAAGGATTTTTCTATTATTTTTATCAGCGTGAAACAAAAGAAGTGCGAGTGTGAAAACCTCAGTTATGGCATTAATTCAAAATGGCAGTGACACCACTAATGTGCATGCATGTTGCTTTATGTTATATCGTACTGATGGGAACCATTTATGACATTTACGTTGTTGGTTTCTTAGATTATTTTGCTGTCTTTTGAATGTTAATCTGTATCCACGTGTGTGACTTGACTGAATGAAGGAGTGTGTGTTTGTATAGGAGTGTCTGAGAGTCATGTTAATAAAATGTGTTTTTGACATCCTTTGTGCATTGTTGTGTGTATTAACAGTGATGGAATGTAACTGAGTACATTTACTCACGTACTGTACTCAGACACAACTTTGAGTTACTATGCTTGAGTATTTTTCAATTTTCTGCCACTTTATACTTTTCTGCCAAAACATTTTAGAGGCAGATGTTGTACTTATTACTCCGCTGCATTCACTTGAGAACTTTAGTTTCTAGTTACTTCACAGATAACAGGCTGCATCAGAGCCAAAGCTGCACATTTTAAAATAAATCCATTGTACCCGTAATCAAATTTAAAAAAAAAAAAAACACTGATTCTGATGATCACAAAAATGCTGAATTTCAGATTCAATAATTGGCCACGTCCATAACGTCAAGCAAAGTACACAGTTTATACCTGCATGTAAATAAGAAGTATGTTGAATTTAGTACATTTATTGCCAGACAATTATATTATAAAACTCAAGTACATTTAATATCAGGTAGTACTTTTACTTCAGTACTTTTCGTATAGGCGACTTTCACTTTTACCAAAGTCATATTTCAATACAATATTTGAACTTTTTTTAAGTTATGGCGTATGGGTACTTTTTACTTGTTTTTGCAGTGGCATCTGGAAATAAACATGTTAGCGGCTGACTGTTCCTGTTTTTAAGAAGGAATATGTTTCTTTTACAGTTTCTGTTCCTCTGAAGCATTACAAAAAAAAAATAAAAATCCTTTGCAAAGGCATTACAGCAGCAAAAAAACACCAACTCTTTCATTATTTTCTTCATAAGTTTGTGACTTTCATGTAAAAGGAGAAAGTGCCACAGAGGCAGATTGAAGGTGCTGCATGTTCTCCTCCCTGCTAACCCTGGGTCAGAAGGGGTCAGTGTTGGGCATTAGAGTGGGCTTTGCGCCATGAGAGGAATGAACCACGTTTCCCACCCACCCCGGGCCACATTTGTGAAGAAAAAAAAACACCCCACAGCATTCATGAACGCAACAGTAAACGCAGGTCAATAACCAGCACTTTGAAGTCGGGCAATTATTCCTCCCATCCACGTTTTTTATTTTGTCCCTCAAAGGGGAAGGTTGGGGGTGGGCTCAGAGAATTTTTGGTGTATGATTTTGTCAAAGCAGCCGCCTGATAGAGAGACTTTGAAGTTGATGTGAAAAATATGTGACTGAATTATTACCATGCTATTAGTGTTTTTGGTGTATTTTAAGTCATTAGGTTATCCATTAATGGGACGATATCTGGTGGAAAAATGTGCCCGTCCTGCAGCTGTTAAGGGGAAAAACTCCTGCTCCGGGAAGAATAAAAGAAAAGTAAATGTGGCAAAGCGTTTGATTATTTACTAGACGTATCAGTGACTTTGATCCTTAAGAAGTCACTATCATTATTTCACCCTCCCCGTTGCATTCCTGCATCCGTCCTCTGAGTTTTAAGGCCATTTTTTTGGTGGTACTTATATCTTAATTGCATTACACTGGTTTGTTTGTAAGCCCCCAGAGTCTCGCTGCATCAAGGTAATTGCGATGTTGTGGTTAAATCACCATGGCAACATTTTTTATCTGGCTGTTATAAACTTCGACATTAAGAAACTGAAAAACAATCCGGCTCACTTTTCCACTGAGCAAGCTGGGGGCTTTGGAACCAAATGCGTCCTATTAAGTTTATACACCAGCCTGTAAAACTTGGTGTGTGTGTGTGTGTGTGTGTGTGTGTGTGTGTGTGTGTGTGTGTGAGTTTGTGCGGTATGTAAAGAGAGGGAGGGGTCTGGTTTTATTCAATTATGGGACTCCTTTCTACCCAAATCAAGGAAGGAAGTTGTCTCAAGTG
>OMLP01028106.1:88309-117835 GCA_900302685.1 Spondyliosoma cantharus
TTCTGTTCTTCCGTGCGCCACGACATTCCTGTAGGCCTACTCGCTTCGTTAGCTCACTTTTTCCATGATGGTGGCACGAAGCCACGCTTTCGCTAAAGGTAAGCGGCAGCTTCCGAGATTTAGCCTCGGTAACAATGACTTTTCTGTCCCTCCGCTGTCTCCACCAGAGCTCCAAATAAGCCCATATTCTAATACCAGTTAATCCTGGCATTGACTTGGCCTGTTATGTAAATATAGCCTCATATAATTCACAGTCTCTGTCCATGGCCTCGCTTTGATGGCCAGATGATTTTCTCTTTCTTCCTTTCTTCCAACTTGATTGAACCCAACTGGGATCGAGCTACTTTCCGTTCAATGTCCGTCTCTGAATGAAATGTAAACCAGCGCAATCACGGGGCTCATCAGAAATCTTCTGAACTGTTCTCTGCACATACGCTTCTTCAAATGCCGTGGTAATCACACCCAAATTGTTGGCTTGAATCTGTCGAGCGGCGTGTCAGGAGTGATATGAGGTTCAGTTGCAGCCCAAAATACTCATGTTGGTAAATAATACAAGTTTCCGAGCGTTCTTTATGTAACATCTCTGGAAAGTGGCGGTGAGTTTGTATCACTCTTGGATGCGTGAAAGATGCAACAAGCCCTTGTAAGGAAACATGTTCGAAGGTGTTGAAATGTAAAGTCTTCTATTAAGTGTGCTGTCATCAAAAAGTACCAAATTTCTACAGCTTAGAGCAGCGGAAAACTCCCAGCGAGATTTCCCTGCAGTGATCCACACATGAGTCACTGGAGTGGTGACGCATGAAGGTATAAACAGACTCAATGATAGGAAATTCAAAGGTGGATTTACGCAAGATTTTGTTTAAGCTTTACCTTGAAACACAAAAACGGACAAACGTCAGCCTGGGCTCACGTGTCCTCATCTTCTCACTCAACAGGACCTGTCTGCTGTGTCATGACTGTAGAAAATGTGTCTAAGTAGCTGCAGACCCAGATGGGTTGGCGGTGTGGAGGAACATGTGTCGGCCCTGCCTCCGGGCCGTGGATGGCACAATTAGGTGCTCTCTCACCTCTGCAGACTCGGGTCACCGGGCCACTGAGGTCAGGGGTTATTCAGGGTCCTGTCTGTGCTACCTACCCAAGCCAATGCTGATGACTGGGACAGCTGACGTCAGCGGCGTTGCAAGAGTTTGCAAAAGCACGCACATGCAAAGATGATTCATGTTCAGTCCATACAGTAGATAATGCTCACATGTTTGTATCTTTTTTCGCTTAGAACATTTCCAAAGCGAGCACTGGTTATGTGTTAGGTAGCAGATGTCTGAGGAGGTTTTTAGCGTACACCAGCGTTACACAGAGACAATGACATGTCAGGAAAAAGCTCATCTTGTGAAATTCTTTCCAAGATGCTTGCTTGCACAACCTCACATTTTCTCTCAGTTTAAAAAAAAAAAGGGACCGAACGCTCTGTCATGGAAAAAAGGGTGGATTTGAAAAGTATCATTCCTTTAAAGATTGAAAAGTAAAGAAATATGAAATATTACTCTGATTTTGACTTTAATGTATCTGAAATGGGATGTATTCAGGGTACAAGTACAAGTAAATTAAACATACATTAACATGTATGAACTATATAATTATTATTGACTTGGTGTTGGCGTGGTCCGCCCGGTCAATTATCTGATTTGATTATCAGAATCAGTGTTTTAAATCTGATTGCGGGAAAAATAAATACATTTCAAAAGGTGCTGCTTTGATCCTGGCGTAGCGTGCACTCTGAAAAGTAACTTAAGTTATCAAATACATGTGTAAAAAGTACAGCATTTGCCTCAAAATGTAGTGGAGGGTTAGGGTTAGTCGCAGAAAATTAAAAAAACTCAAGTAAAGTACAAATACCTCGAAAGTTAGTACTTAAGTATAGTCCCTGAGTAAGGATTTGTTTTCATGGTGTCTTGTTATCAGTGTGATAATAATCCCTGCAGTGGCCTCTCACTTGTTCTCATGTCAAAGGACGAAATGAAAAACCTTTAGCACCACATCAACACATGTGATTTATCACTTTTACTTTGCACATTGTTTGTGGAGGAATGTGTCCATAAAAATACTTTATGATGAGCGTTCAGTATTTAAGTTTACACCGATCACCAGCAGAAATAAAAGAACGATCCTCATGTCCTCATAATGAATTGATGAGGGAGAATGCAGACACAAGGCTGCATGTGGACTGAAGCTCCAGCCCCAAATCTGGAAACCATAAAGCCTCAGACATCTCTGCAACATTAGACACAGCTCTTCTTATTGGCTGAGAGAGCCACTCACCCCCTTCCTCTACCGCCCGCCCAGCTAACACGCTTCCTGCTTCTCTGCCTGGCTCAGGCCGAACCACGCCCTCTGGAAGTCCGCTGAGCCAAAGAGAACTGCCCGCAGGCCCCGGGTTAGCGTTTGGGTATAAAAGAGGCGGAGGTGGACCTGCCTGTCAGATGGTTTGTTGTTGTTCTGTCTGCCAGGTTGAGAGGGGAATGTGAAACTGAGAATTTTAACAAGGTAACCAGGAAGCAGGACAGCCAGAGCCACGTCCAATCCGATGGAGCTTCAGAAGCCGTGACTTACTTTGACAAAAGAGAAGACTTTTGTTGCACAAGCTCGTCGATTCCAGGGTTGTAGTTGTTTGAACGAGAGTGTCACAGCGTCCTGTCTTTGCAGTGGAAGTTAAAGGTGTCGGTGGACAGTACAATGAGAGAAGAGGTGTCCTGCACCAACTCCCCTGAAGGAGGTATGGGGGCCAGCGAGGAGGAACTGGAAAGAGGGTCGAAGAAGAGCCACCAGCAAGGAAACCGAAAACGTTCCCCTTATCCCAAGAAGGACAGCCTCGGTCAGGCGGAGGAAAGCAGCACCGGCAGCCCCAACAGCCTGCTGCCGTCCGTGCCGAAGAGGCCAAAGAAAAGCCCTACGACGGTCGTGTCGTTGGCCCCCACGTCTCTGGGCCCCAGGCTGGACCAGCCCTTCGAGGACCTCCACTCTCAGCGCGTCATCGCCAACGTGCGGGAGCGTCAACGCACTCAGTCCCTGAATGACGCCTTCGCCTCTCTACGTAAGATCATCCCCACGTTACCTTCAGACAAGCTGAGCAAGATCCAGATCCTGAAGCTGGCCTCGCGCTACATCGACTTCCTCTACCAGGTGCTGCAGAGCGACGAGATGGACGCCAAGCTGGCCAGCTGCAACTACCTGGCCCATGAAAGACTGAGCTACGCCTTTTCCGTCTGGAGGATGGAGGGGGCCTGGGCCATGTCCGCCAGCCACTAGGATCCCCACGAACTTCCCTCCTAAACCCTCTCGTGTCCACATCTTCACCCCACGGCCTCCGTCTGTGTTTGCACCCATTTTCCTGACCTCCTAACCTCTGAATTCTTCTCTTCTGGTCTGATCTTAACCTTTTCCTCTCAAGCCTTTGCACACATTCCTGCTCGATTTATGCGCTCTGTAATGGTTCACTCCATTTCCGCCACCACTAACATCCACTGTTGGATCTTTGCAGCCAAACTCTGTCTGAGTTCACCTTGTTTCCCTCCATTCTTTCTGCTCCCACTGCTCTCCCTTGTCTGTCCTACAGTTTAGTCCAGTGCAACAAGACGCTCCGCTGCAGCCCATCAGGTACAATATACAAACAACCACACACACACGCACGCACACACACTCTCACACAGAACACATACAAAAATCAAACAAACATGCACACTTGTGCACACACTTCTGTACTCACCATGTCATTAGCACATAGACACATATGGTGAAGTACTTTAGCTTTACTTGTAGCCTTTCAGCTCAACACGTCACAAACAAATTACATATGCAGGAATTACAACAGCATAACAGCATGTGCCTCAAAAGCTCTCTTTTAGTTTCTGTTGTGATAAAACCCCAAAAGAAATTCAAAACATCGACATGCTCTCAGCTTTTATGTTATAAGACACTATGAGACTTGCAGCATTTTACAAAAAAGGCGCTCAAAGATGTTCTACAAAGCACATTTACAAACAGTCACAAACAGATGTACTTATAAATTAATAAGAAGAAGATCTGTAAAGTTAGATCAGTTAAAATGTGTGTGATTAAAACATCAACACATGCTGACACTACTTATTAATTTTGATATTTACAAGCTATTGACTTTTATTTAACTTTCAATTCTATAAAAACACCATGAACACGTGTGCTTTTAGTATTTTGAAACTTAGAATTTGGATGCAAATTTACAAAAAGGCGTACAATGATAATTTGGAAAAAGGGTTACTTAAAAAAGATTAAATCATATGTAAGATTTTAATGTAAAAATGTAAAAATGTTTGGTTGAGACGTGTACAAAGTGCATTATCGTCAACAGTTTCATAAGAAAATTAAACTGATCACAACAAAAACTGCTAAATGTGTTTTTATTACCTTTACTTATTTTTGAAGTGGAAAAATGCTGTTAAGTTTCTGCTTTTCTTGAATATTTAGTTGTTCACATAAAACTGGTTTGATTAATAATTATTATGTAACTCGTATGACATTGATTTATTTAGCGATTCAAATCAGGTGTTGCCTGTGTCAGTTTGTGTAAATTAGTCAGCCATTTTGGCTCTTGCAAAAAAATGATGCCAAGGCAAGGAGAACCTTTTTGCTCAAATTAAAGTCCTTTAGGAAAAAAAACATGCAAATAAAAGTAACTTGCACAAAATGTATAGCTTGTATAGCATCCTTCATAAGTCAGCATTACAAAATGCTTCACATGGAATTATAAAACTTTTAAAAAAAGATCAACAATTGAAATTAAACTGAAATGATAATTAAGTCAGATAACAAAGAATCAAAATATTAAAAAAATACTAGTTAAGTAAATCATGTCAGGACCTTCTCCTCTGTAATGTGTCAGGTTCAATAACACGTATTGATAAATATAATAAATTACATTAAAAATAACTTAGAACATAAATAAAGGTGGAGCACTGGTTGACAGGATAACATGTTTAAGCCTCTGGGTTGTTTCACTTTATTAACTAAAATGAACCAGCGGCACGTTATCATCGTCGTAATCTAAACTCTCCAGTGTTTGACAGACCTCTGATGTGTTTTAGACAAATGTTTGCCTCCAGAATCTGTAGGATCGACTTCACACAGGCTCTGTTTTTTTTCAAACGCCTTTTAACAGACACCAGATTCCTGCACAGGTACAGCATGAAAAGAAAGGGAGAGTGAGTGGAAATAAGTTGAGGCACATCTCTCCCTCGCTCTCCCTCTCTCTCCCCTGCAGCCTTGCCCTCTCTCCTCAGGATCTTGTATCGTGCAATCAGGCCCCGCTGGGGCCCAGACAAGCAGGAACCTTTAGATTGGAAACAGTTGTGAGGTATTAGGAAGGTGTGTGTACCAGGGTTAGGGTCAGGCACACGGGCCTGTGTGTATCAGCGCACATACACATGCACCGGTGTGTGTTTGTGTATGTATGTGTTGGTGGTGAGCCTCAATTACCTGGGCAGTGAGTGTGAGCAAGGATGTGTGTGAGCACATCTGCAGATTAGTAAACAGGATACACTTGCAGATGTTGTTTCAGTGATTTTATCTCCACCTTCTGCTGGTTTTAATTCTAGAAAAATGTGTTGTTTTTTTTTGCAAAAAAGGATCCAAAAAGTCCTTCAAAATAAAAGGACAGAATACAAAATAAGCATTTGGAAACAGGCAACAGGCTGAAATGTGACGAGAAGCAGAGATTAGTCTGATGATGTATACGCACTTTTCATCGGCTGGATGACAGGTCAAGGTAAACACATTTCAAACAGGCGCAGATCTTCGAGCAGACACAAGCTCATTATTCACTGTGAATCAAAAGCCAGCACTGCTACACAGGCTGCGTTCAACACATATATACATTACACTGTCCAGACACACACACACGCAGCCGCCAGCCATGTGCACACTGCAGGTGTTCCACTCCGGGTTATTACTAAAACCTCCAGTGGCCTCTGCGAGCAGACGTCGAGGGCTCTAGCTGGTGCTGTGGATGGAATGCCAAGGCCCTAGCACGTGGAGCAGAGTGTCCTTGAACGCAGCGCGGTAGTTATTACCTACCACTTTGCCTGCTCTGCCTGTTATCATCAGCTCCGCAGGGGCCGCCGCAGAAAGTGCTCGAAATTCAAGGCCCGAAGCTGACCTAAGTTTAGGGAGGAGGTGAGGTTAGAAAGAGCCTGAGACACATCAAAGACAGTGTGTGGCAGTGTGTATGTGCGTCTGTGTGTGTGTGTGGGGGTGTAATTTCAAACAGTGTGTATACATGCACTAAATCGTCACTCATACGAATACCCACATAATGTCCAAATTTGAAAGTTGCAGCCTCTTTTTAAGTTTTCTAAAAGCTTAACAGAAATCCTGCTTCTCTGTATCCACCCCTCCTATATGGCAGATGGTATGTAGGGTGTGGACAAAATAATTGGAACACCTGACAATACATCAAAGTATTGTTCAGAGTTTTTTTTTTTAAGACTGAGTCAGAAAGATCATCATTTTGGGAGGTTGTAATTCCTGTCGATGTGTTGGCTTGCAGTAAATTGAAATGTGTTCCCTTCAAAAACAGGGTTGTTTTAAATAAATGGCTAAATAATTGGTTTGACCTCAGTTTACAACATCAGTATGCTTCCTAATATTTTGTACTTTCCTCGTAAAAGATCCTTTATTATTTTCCTCGAGAGTCTCCAGCACGCACACAATTGAACCTGAATGCACAGCTCGCAGTTTTGAGCGTTTTGATGAGCATGACTTAAGAAAGTGTGTGTTTCTGGCTCAGGATGAGACTTTCAGAATAAAGCAGGATTGTTATGTATAAGTTGGAAGAAAACAATACCCTTCTGTTTATACTATAATCAAAATGCCTGTCAATGCTCTTTCCTCTGCCGGAACCCCTGGCTCTGCTGCGTCCATGCATGTGTGTGTGTGTGTGTGTGTGTGTGTGTGTGTGTGTGTGTGTGTTAAACAGTTTGGATTGACCAGCTGTTGGATGCTCTTCTGTGCGTATTAAATCTCTGGCTTGCACTCGGGACTGATCTGGGACCAGATGTAACGTCCTCTGCGGCTCATCTGCGTTTTTAAAGCCTCATCCAGAAGTTGTGGCTTCTGATAGTCATCTTTATTTTTAGAGAGCCAAACTGCGAGCTGAGCGCAGGTGGGAGTTTTGTGTGTGTGTGTCTCTGTGTGCGTGTGTTTGTGGTGTGTGTGTGTGTGTGTGTGTGTGTGTGTGTGTGTGTATTAGACAGCTTCATTCATTTGTGCATGTATGTGCCTCGCTCGTACAGCTGCAGGGATAGAGAGCCACGGAGGAATGATTTCTGCTTTGACACGTAGGCAACAAAACGCCCAAATTACTGTGGTCTAAAATGCACCAGGATCTGTCAATAATACCTGCAAATATGATCCACAGAAACAAATGGAGACATATAGCCGATACAAAATAAAGTTTTAAATAGTTTTCAAAGTGTAAAATAAAATGAAAGACTCAAATGAAAACCTTTAAAAATTGTTTTCCTCAAGTTATTCCCTGCAAATCTTAGGTAGACAATCTGAATCAAGTGCAGGTGTAGCGGACTCTGCCACTGACAATAAAAACTATACAGGGAGGTAAATACTGAATATATATACACATACACATTGAAATGCTACTGCAAAAACAGAAAAGACCAGAGGAATTAGTAATTAGTATTAGTAGTATTAGTGTGTTTGACACCATGAACATCTTTTTGTAACTTTAAACATTTAGCTTTGGTCAAAAATCATCAGGATCTGTCAAACACTCACATTCATGAACGTACGATTCACAGAAACCCAAAAGATTGATCGGCAATTGAAAATAAAGGTTTCAATCATTTTTCAAAATTTAGAATAAAAAGAAAGGCTCAAATAAAAACCTCCAGAAGCGCCTTTAAAGGTATTTCCGTAAAAACAGCTGTCTCCTGGGAATCTTGGGTTGACAATCTGAATCCAGTGCAAGTGTGACGGACTCCGCCACTAGCAAAAAAACACTACGATATAGAGGTAAATACAAAGAGTACATACATGGAATAACTACTGTAAAATAAATAAATAAAAAATCACAAGTAATGTCACAAAAGGGGTTTTATTTCATGAAAATCTTGTTTGTTTGTTTTCACATAACTTTGGTCTAAAATGTATCAGGATCTGTCAAACATTTACAAACATACAATTCCCAGAAAGAGTTATAGGTGATATAAAATAAAGTTTTCAATTATTATCAAAGTGTAAAATAAAAGGAAAGGCTCAGATAAAAGCCTGCAGGAGCATTTTCAAATATGTTTTCTTCAACGGTTGTTTCCAGTGCTAAGAATCACTTACACAATCTGAGCTCAATGCAGGTGTGGCGGACTCAGCCACTCACAACAAATATTACAGTATAGGCAGGTAATTACTGAATGTACAGACATTGAATGAGTGCTGCAAATAAAAAAAAGGAAAAAAAAGACAAACAAACAAAAAAATAGATGTAGAAGAAAAAAATTGGCCACAACAAGTGGTATAAAATGTGGTTTGAAAATCTTGAGGATTGTGACTTTAAACATCACATAACTTTGGTCCATCAGCATCTGTCAAACATTTACATCCACATACAATTTACAGAAGAACACAGAGTCATGGGCATTATAGAACAAAGGTTTCATTAATTTTGTGTGTAAAATAAAAAAACAGAAAGGCTCAAATAAAAACCTCCAGAAGCACCTGTACATGTGTTTTTGTTAACAGCTGTTTTCCCATAAATCTTAGGCAGGCAAATCTGAATCTAGTGCAGGTGTGGCGGACTCCGCCACTAACAATAAAAAACATATAGATCCTTGATGTTAAACGTCTGAAGGATTGTGACTTTAAAACTTTAAATCAAGTCACAAATAAAAGTGAATTTTCTGAAGCAACACTTTGTCATTTGGAAAAAGCGAAAAACAAAGACAAACAGCGTCACAGAGGTTGCGCTGACGACATGACAATTTACACATTCACACTAATGAATGACTGGTATAATGTAAGTCGTGCGATGGGATGACACCAACGAGCACACTGTGTGTCTAAGTCTTCCTCTCTGGACTGCTTCTTCTCTCTGTGTGTGTCCTCCTTGAAGCATGGAAAGGCACACTGTAATTAGGGAGAACTGAGAACGCTCCAGATGAAATGTTTGCTTGTTAAAACAAGAGAGAAGAAGTTAAGGAGCTGTAGGGATTTTTCCACGATCCACTAAGTAGAAGTGTTTGTTTGTTTGTTTGCAGACACATTTTTCAAACCTCAACACACAATCTCTCTGCCACCGCTTCAGACAAACAACTATGAAGTGTCTCCTTATCTTAACGTGTTCTGATGTTAACCCTGGGTTTTTTCATCTCTGCAGAAAACCGACAAATGGAAAATTCTCTACCCTCAAAGAAGAAATGTGTTCCTGCCTCACCAGACGATCCCCCATTTTTAATCATTAAGAAAAACTTTTTTTCTCTCCTCTTTCTCCGGACACGACTCTGAGACACTGAGACGTTTTCTTGCAGCTTGACTCTCAACAGTTTTCACTTTGTCTTTCTGAAACACTGTCGATGAGATGTGACAGTGCAGCGCTGAACATTTTTGACTGAGGAAAACACAAACAAAAAGAAAAAAACAAACAGCTGGCCTGCGTTGACAATGAAACAAAATGGCTGCTGGTTCGAGTGCCTTGGGTAACACCGTGATAACCATCATCCACCCTGACTCTTCACATCGGGGTGACTCACTGCCAGACAGACATTACGATGACTAATGATAATGGCACAGTGATGGTTAGAGGGCGGTCACAGCCAATGAATGTTTACAGCTAAAATGCTAATAAGCTAATCTCTCTGGCTCTCAAAGCCCCGTCTTGTGGGGAAAAGAGGAGCACGAGAAATCTGACGCAGATCTTCTACTTTGTTGTGCTGTAGTAACTGGATAGCTTTCTGTGGGTTTTGGGGGGTTTTCAAGTGTATCTGTTTGTGAATTTGGTGTATGCACACTGTATTACTTTAACTCTGCTCATGCATTACACTCGGCTTTAATGAAAACTGTCCATGGGAAAAATGTCTTAGACCACTGATCACATTTCAGCCACTATTCTGTTTTTTTTTTTTTACTTCAGTGTTTCTGTTATTAGTGAGCGTTGCAGAAAACTGATTTTCAAATGCAAGAAAATCTGATGTATGTTTTTCCTGCAGCTTTAAGAAATATCTTTGCAAACTTGCTGTGAGCAACTGAATAATGCCAAAGTAAAAGCAAAAAGTTACACATAAATGATTCAAGGGAGAGTATAGAGGATTCAAGTAGTCCAATTACTGTTCCGTCATGTTTCTTTTGTACTCTTTTGCATTTTGCTTTTGATAATCTTTATTGTGTCAGCTCCTGTGGACAATAAAACTTTTTTTTGATGATGTATGAGTGCAATATTGTGTTAATTAGAGGAATAGTGTATTGTGAGGAAGCTAAAACACAATAATACAAAATAACAAAGTTAAAGGTGCACTGTGTCGTTTTCGGGAAGAAATTTTAACTCTTAATTAGAGGACAAAGATCTTCATTGACTGATTTGTATGCCTAAACAATCCTTAAACCCTGAAGGACAACACCACTTCATACTGTTTTACTTTGTTTTATATGTGGCGGACCCTGTCACCTTTCTAGCTTCAAACTGTGGTCTTGGCACCTTATTTTCCTCTGAGAACAGCTTGTTTATTTACTTACTTAAAGTTTAGAGATTTGTATTATTACCTCATTAAAATTGTAAATATTACAATTCTGAGTTAAAAAGGAGCATGCATTAGAAATAAAACAACAATCTCATTCAGATATTTATAATTTACCTTTATTAAGGATTTTTGAGGAAAAAATAGCAGAAAAGACAAAGGCAGACAAAACAACCAAAACCAAGTAATTATGTACACTATACAGAAACAAAATCTGAGTGTCAGTTATGACAAAACTGGACTTCTGCTGCAGTTTTAATTAAGATCCAGTTCATTAAGGCTACCTTCACACAGGTTGGTCAGTATGATACTTCAAGGCACACGGGCTGATAATTTGGTCTCTGAGTACGCACAGGGTTTATTTTTTAATATTTGCAAATACAAAAATAAGTCATTTGCATGAAATAAGACAAAAGATAAGACATTAGATATGTCAGGTCACTGTCGTGAATGTTAAAGCCACATTAAGCTACACTCCGCTGTTGAGCCGTCCTACATGATGTGCAGCTAAAACTCCACGTTTCTCATAATTTTTTCACATTTTAGTTACATTAACAAAGTCTCTGACAGGTTTTCAGTTGCATTCACATGATGCAACATAAAGAAAGAAAGAAAGAAAAGAGCAAACACACTGCACTTAATACAATGTATCCATAGCACCGTTAAAATTGTGTTAGACATGCAAAGAGCACTTCAAAGACACAGAATGTGAATGTATAAATAGAAGTCATTTACGTTTTTTTTTTTTTTTTTTTTTGAGAAGTGAATTTGTTTATATATCCATCCTGCGCTTTTGGTGCTGTTCAACTGTTCAGATAGAAAAAACAGAAACATTCAAAAATTCTCCGAAGTCTTTGAAGTTCTATAAGCCATGCCAGTCCAGGGACGGCACATTGTTCTCATAAGCTTTGGTTGCGCTTAACCTGTATCCAATTGCACTGTGACGATATTCGACTATCTCAGTATTACTGCTCCATCCTAACTGTCAAAACGTCACTGTCGGGACACAGAACGCTGCTATGTCAGTGACAAACACCGGACAGACCAGTTTGTCCTTGAAACAAATAAAAAGTACATTTACAAAATACAGCAGGAATGCTCATCCACAGGTAGAAACACTGGTCCACTTAAACATTATAAAAGCTTTTAAGACCCAAGGAACATTAAGTGTCTGATTGTCATTAAGTGTTTGGACGAGTCTAGTCCAAAATGTATAAAATCAATCTCCGGATAGAGAAGGTGTGAGTGAATTGTCTCATAAACAATCATGTCTGAGTGGTCACGCTGCAGTAAGGCATCATGGGTGATTTCTGCCTTTGCTGACATGTCAACAATCTCTTGTGATCACTTCCCCCGCTGATGTTGATGACTAGAGGTATTAGCTCTTCACTGTGACTAATGCCACCGATATAAACTACAGTATATCTCCACATTTAAGATGCACTTCAAAGACTGCTGCGTCTTCTTTTATCTGTCGGGGAGCTGTAACAATAACTGCAGAGATATACAGTCGTTCTGCATGTGTTCGCCCGACAGGCCAAGAAAGAAAAAAAACAGATTTAAGAAAATATGTGGACATACAAAACAATATGAAACATATGTATCTCAGACTTCACTGTAGCTTCACTCTTACTGGATTCTTAAACAAAGAAAAAAAAATCTTGTGCTGACATTCACAAAAATGTGGTCCACAGGTAAAATAAACTAAAACTACAATCAAACAAGATGTTTGATTGTTAACATTGTTACCGTTACAGAACGGTACAGTGCAAAACAATCAGAAACTGTTGATCTTTTCCTTCATGGGGTCTCTGTCACATGCAGACAAATGACATCATCATAGTCATAGTGCTGAGGAAGTGTCTGCTCTCCTTCGCCGGCACTGTCCTGTGGGGACGACTCCTTCCGCTCTGAGGGATTGACTCTAGTATGATGAGGTGATCTTTGACCCCCACATTCAAGGTTGCGACAGTCCGAGCCGTCTCTCGCAGGTCTTGCAGGAGTCATTTACAAGGTGAATGTTTGAAGTCGCAGAGCTGTGCTTTGTCAAGTGTGTGATTGTGCTACGTCATGTTGTCAGCTCCCATTGCCACAAGAGAGTGAAGATCCTTCATTAATCTGCCTCTGGTTGTCTTTCTATAAAAACATTTCTCAGCTCATTGATGTGTGGAAGTGTCAGGACGATATGAATGTTGTGTTTGACTCTTCAGCCAGTAGTAATGCAGGTGGAGGAGTGTCTGTGAGGTGATGGATACAGTGGTCGAACATCTGCTTCCAGTGATGGTTCAAATGCATAGCTCTGTGTGTGTGTGTGTGTGTGTGTGTGTGTGTGTGTGTGTCCGCCCACTGAGACTTGGTTAAAGGCAGCTTTCAGGAGACCTATCCTTCAGAGAGAATTACTTTTCTCTGTCAGTTCTTCTTTTCTTTAAATAAAAGAGAAAGAAACAGGTCTTAAGATACACAAAGTGGAGTGCTGTAATGATGCTGCAGTAGAAGACATTTAAGACAACGTCATCCTTACCTCTTAGAGGTGACGGACCCCATCGACAGTGAGGCGATGGCGTTGACAGCCTCGCTGTCCGAGTCTCGTCTCAGCCGTCGTCTCTGTGCCTGTAGGTAGGACAGATCCACGGTGGCGGCCGAATCCTTCACACTCTGCCAGTATTCACCTGCAGGAGGCAAGAAGATGGAAAAAAAGGGGAGAGGAGGAAGGAAGAAGAAAAAGAGAAAGATTAATGGCCACAGTTGTCGGTATTTCAGTCTTGTTTTCATCCTGAATGATTCCTTGAGGGAGAGTTCCTGCACTGCATTATTAAAAAGCAGCACTTGGTGTTTGATCCACCAGTTGTAGCCGTTTGATCTCAATATAAGCATCGACTGTTATAAACAGCCCGTGGTCGAAAATGTCCACGTTGATCAGGAAATGTAAACTCGAATTCAATCTGTTCTCTCAAGGTCTCCAGGCCTGAGTCCTGTGACACACAGTGGAAGCAAAATCAATCAGTGTTTGCAAATGCGTTCGTCTGTGAGCGTGTGTGTGTTCTGGCTGTGTACGCAACTCACATATATTTCACCCCGGGCCTAAATTATGGGCTTAACATTCTTGTGGCTTTGCAAATATTTTTAATTAATCTAATTTGGTTGGGATAACATTTGTGTGCAATCAGGAGGGGATGTTGCGAAGGTCGTGTGCCAGAGAAGTGTTTGAAGATAATTGGAGCCAGGGCGGCCGTGTGTGTGTGTGTGTGCGCGCATCTGTCTGTGTGTGGGACGACTGGAGGGAGGGATGGGAGACAGGGATGAAGAGGAGGAGAGGTGGTCAGAGAGCAGGAGGGATGAGGACATGGAGGGAGGTGCAAAGTGAAGAAATCCAGATTTAAGTTACAGAGAATGGAAATGAAAAAAAGGCTAGAAACGTTAATAAATAATTAGTAAATAATTTAAACAATTAAAATTGTTTGCTCAATTTCACCAACATTCAGCATTTTTTTGTTTTGATTTTGTAAAATAAAACCTGAAATGATAATATCTAAAAAAGTTTTCCTTGTCTGAATTGAGGATATAGAAGTAGAGGACACTGTCAGCTACACAGGTTGTGAAGAAGTGCTGTGTCACTTTGGGCTGAATTCATATCAATAGACTTGTAACAGGTGTATGTCTTTGAGCTCATAAAAGCATGTACCACCGGACTCCACAGAGCGATAACTTGGCCAATATAAATCAAATATGTTCAACCCAACCTTTTATTCATACTCTTTATTGTGACATTTCAATAATGTATTGAATTATGTATTGTATGTGTGTATGTCTACTTCAATTATGTATTAGACATTTGCTTGGTCAGGTCTGTAGCAGCTTATGACAGACCGTGGAGAGAGGGAGAAAGTAAAGCCAACTGAGACAGAAAATGGAGGTGCGAGAAAGGAGAAACTGTGCAGTTACAGCTTAAATACAGAAAGACGGAAACAACTTTGGAGGAAGAAAAACGGCAAATGAAGGCAGTCAAACTAAAAACTATTAAGGATATTATTCCTTTTGTGTTATTGTGATTTAATGTTCAAATATCGAAAGCAACACCGAACACAGAAATGTGACAGTGAACAGGCAGTTGATCTAGTCTATACTGGCTGCTGCAGGTGCCAGTTGTAATTCTGCAAACTCTGCAAGATGATATTGTGAAATAATGCATTCTGAACTCAGCGCCTCTGCGCCTCATTTCTATATCTGAAAAGCCTCATTATGCTTCAGTGTCCTCATTTGAAAAGTTCTGAAGCATTCCTTCAATTTTGAGTCAAAATGATCAAGTTAGTCTGCTCAGGAGAAATCACAATTACAGAAAACATGGAGTGTGGTTCTGCCTGCGCAATCTGCATGTGTCACGGCCTCTTTATTTAAAAAAAACAAACTTTAATTCAGATCCTTTTAGTGAACCCAACAGTTTTTGCCTGTAGCGCCCAGCAGCCAGCAAAGAGCATATTCAATTCACCTGCCAGTCAGGTTGCACATCTCATATTAATGTGTCAGAAAGGGTCAAGTCCAGAATTAATTCAGAATAATTACAGGTAACAGATCAGTTCTATCACCAAACTTTGGAAGTGAGTGACAGGTTTCCAAAACTGCAAACGTGCAGAACAGAAGATGAAAATGTTCCCACAGACATATATGATGAAAGTTTTGGCTTATATTGATGATGGTTTATTTATTTATTCCCATGGCACAGAACCAAACAAATATGTTTTTCGCACATTGTCTAGTTAGATGTTCCACTAGTTATTTGCGAGAGTTAAGATTTCTCTGTTGATGAAATGTGCAAACCCTCTGAATGACGTGCTGTTGGATGCTGATGGTATTGTCGTGTTGTCAGTTCTCACCCTGAACCTGGATGACTCTCTGCAGGGACTTGACAGCGTTTTCACAAGGTTTCTGGTCCAACACAGACTGGGACAGAGGTTCCACCTGTGACACAGCAAGTTAGTTAGAGAGGGTTAGAGAACATACTGTATATCTCTACAGAAACACACGCACACACACACACACACACACACACACACACACACACACACACACACACACACACACACCTCACCTCCATGCCCAGCAAGGCGCTGACACAGGCCTCAGAGGCATCGCAGATGGCCTTGAGGTCATGTCCCCCCTCAAGAGCAAGGACCACCCGACCACCAGCCAGTGACATCAGCTGACGGGTCAGGAAGCCAAAACCTATAGACACACACACAAACACACACTGTCAGGGATTTCTCTCCAGGCTTTGATTAACAACACTGAATGATTCCTTCAGTGTTTGTGACAGTCAGTGTCACTTTCCACAACAGCCTCTAACTCACAAAACTGTTGTGTTTGTGTCAACCTTATTACACATCAATGCTAACTGCTCACATTACATTTACAATATATGAAACTCAGTGATGTAAAGTAACTTAGTACATTTACTCAAGTACTGTACTTGAGTACAATTTAAAAAGTATTTGTACTTTACTTGTGCATTTCAATGTTCTGCTACTTTGAACTTCCAATCCAAATATTGTAGTTTTTACTTCACAACATTTATGCCAAAGTAGCACATTTTCAAAATAGTTTATTTCATTGGCAATTGGATAAAAAACAAACAAACCAAAAAAATCAAAAAAACAAAACAATAATAACCATAGATCACTGATTCTGATCATCAATAATACAGACTATATTCTGATAATTGGTTCACCAATAGTATTCCATATACACATACATGTAAAATGTACTTTTACCTGTAATTTGGACACTTGAGTGGATTTCTTATCAGAAAATTGCTTTCGGCACTAAAAGCAGTATTTGTGCAGATGACTTTCACCAAAGTAATATTTGAATACAATATCTTTACTTTTACTCAAGTGAGACTTTCGGGTACTTTTTACAACACTGATGAGATTTATGAATTGAGTTTGTCAAATCAGTGCACAAACAAACTCTTGAGTGGTTCTAATGTCTGAAATCAATAAGGCTGATCAGCTGTGAAAGAGAAAATAAAAAAAGCTTCATAAAAGTTAGTTGATTAACACAATCTGGCTCGGTGTGTCTGCTACTATGATGCATTTCAAAATGATGAGATTAAAATGCCATCAAGGACAACTAAATATTAATTCTAACCAGAGGCAAAAAAATCGGTTCATATGAGGCAGGTTTCAACCAGGAAACAAAGACTCTGAAGAAACACTGAAGGAGTCATTCTTTAAGCTAAATGCTCTGAAGAGTACTGATATGTATTTATATGTATTATTACGTACGACTGCACTTTGTGTGACGTTAACGCTGATTCACATCTATGTCTATGTCTATGTCTGTGAGTAAGAGTATGTGAACGTGTGCTGAATGTGAAGCGAGTGAGCCTTACACTTGGCTGTGACCTTGTAGCCTCCCAGTGATGACGAATGTCCTTCGACAGCATCAAAGCCAGCTGACACCAGCACCACATCAGGGGAGAACTCGTGGGCTATGGGCATCACCACGGCTCTGTTGAGGAGGAGAGGAAACAACCTGCTGTAAAACAAATACTATATCGGATGTTCATTCATTCAAGCCCTGTGGTCTGGCTGAAATTGGATAGTACGTTTAAGAAATCGTTGTTTTCAACAGGTGTTTATAATTTGTGAAAAATGAGAACTTGGACGAGTGAATACAACAGAATAATGTTGTAGAGGAAGTCAGAGTGGGATTCATCAGAACAGAAAAAAAAAAACTTATTGTAATCAACAGAATTATAAGTTGTCTGTAAAGTAGAAAAAAACAAACATCAAACAACACATTGTTGAGGTGAGAGTGGAACACTTTTACAATGTCAGACTTTTTCTCCGGATTAACTGCAAACGTTTATTTCATTGTAAGCTTTTTCCATTTAAAAAAAGATGGAAGATAAATTATCAAAGGCCGTGGTCCAAGATCTTGATCTCTGCTCCTGATCCACTCCTGGTAGGAGGCCAACATTAGAAGGTGGGGTAGCTCCCAGGTGTGAATGTGTGCAACTGTTTAAATGTGAAGCAGAGCACTGCTGAAAAAAAGAAGCCTGAGCACTCTGCACACCTTCGCTGGATATATAAAGATCAAAAAAAGGTAAAAGCAAAGATTCGCACACAACTTCAGGCAGGTGGCAAACGCTGAATAGTTTGTTTTTGCGAGTGACACGAGCAGATAAAAATGAGACCCTTGACATCTCTGGACTGAGACGCCCACATACTTTATACTGTATTCAGGGGAGACCACTTTCCTCGCTTCTATGCACTCTTCCTCACTTCCTCTCCTCTCCTGCTGCCAGTTATTTAGCAAGAGTGTATGGCCCATGCCGCGTTTGATTCTCTCTCTCTCGCGCTCTCTCTCTCTCTCTCAGCGGCAGTTCAAAGGCGTTTGTGTGCGTCTGGTTCCTATTAGAAGCTCGTCCCTCTTCTCACGTCACTGACAGCCAGCCATCTGGGATCCATTGGGCCTAATTACGCCGCCTTTGGATTCCCTAACAATGCACCCCCCACTTCTTCTCTTTTGCTCTCCTCTCCTCCACAGTTTGTTATTCGTCAGTAGCCACCTAGAAATGCACATGAATGCATGTGCATGCACACATACATGGCTGATATGATGTACATACTTATGCTCTTCCTTTAAAACTGGAGGTTACGTGTGTGTCGTGCTACCGGTGATTACACTGACCTTAACCTTATCCTCCACACATACACACACACTACGTCATGACACTTAATATCAACGCAGCTGAGCTTTCTCTTGATTGTTCTCGAGTCCCACCACCGACTCTCGACCACAATATTTCCCCTGTCACTAACACACACACCCAAAAACAGAGACACATCATCAACAACCGCACTCTGGCCAGTTTTCTGTTCCATCCTGGAGAGAGAAACACACAGTCTGGAACATCCCATCGTCTAAATCATGTTTTCAAATTGAATTACACAACTGGCACCGGACTAGATATTTAATTGCATAAGCATGAATTCATGATGCGTTAAATTTTGTCTGTATAACATGTTATGCATTTATTCGCACCAGCTAATCCACAGAATGTTGGAAAAGTCCAATGAAAAATGGTTCAAAGATCGTGTCATGTGTTTTTACAGAAATCCCTCCTTTGCCCCTTAAAAATCTTCACTATCTTGCTGCAATTTTGCAAATCCAAATGACATTTTTGTTTCCGTAATTAAATATTTGACTGCGATAGGAAATGTAGAGTTGTTCCCCATGATGTCAAGCTTGCCACATACGTACCCTGGACATCGGAGCTAAAAATTAAGTTCCTTAAACCACTGGACCACCAGGACACTCCACCTCCACAGAGCTTTGATGCAAAGTTTCTAGGTCTAACAATACAGTACAGTACGATGGTGCGGTTAACTGAGGAAGTTTTACACATGAAAACACTTGCCATTTCCCAAACTGGATGAAAAATACCAAAAACAGACGCCTGCTCAGGAAAAGACCAGTTGTTTCTTAATTAGCATCCAGAGTTGCAGTAAACACTGGACTTAGTGTTTCCGAGCCTGCCTACTGGCTCTATGGATTTTTACCAGTATGGGTTAGCTCATTAGCATCTTTCCTTTGACGAGGGGGCCCACCCACTGTGTCTGCTGCATGCAGAACTGTGTAGAGCTCACATACTGTTTAATCATCTGGTGGTGAGCCAGTGTTGCTGACAGAATCACTCTGAGTTCATTCCAGTGGAGAGCAGAACCATACTATATTCATTCAGGAGAAACAGTTTGGATTAAATTAAAAGGGTGGTAAGCAAAGGTGTGTTTCATTAAAACATGTTTTTAGCCAAAGTGACTATTTCAATGTTCCTTCTATACAAATTGTGTAGATACTGTTGACCCTTCGGTCTGCTTGAGATACTGCAGGTAGTCCATCAACGTCCTACATTAGAGCATAAGTGCATGATGATATGCTCAAAAGTACTGTATGTTTCACAGGTGCAGACAGGAGGTTCTGACCTCCACAATTTAAGAATAAATAATAATTAAAAAGAAATAAGAAAAAATAATTGCTTATTGTTATTGTGTTCTTGGCGCAAGCACACACACGTACGCACGTACGCATGCACGCACGCACGCACGCACGCACGCATGCACGCACATCGGTGAAAAACACCCCTCCTTTTCCTGATGAAAATAAAAAAAATACCCTTTTTTTGCTGTCATTGTGTATCTGATGGTTTAGCCAAACTAGCTAAACTAGCTTTCTAACATAACAGTACTTAGACAATGATGTTAATACCAATGCAGGACAATATCACCACGAGATTGGTATTGGCTGATAAAGGCTTTAAAATGAAATTAAAAAAGAAAAGAAAAAAAAAGACGCATATCAGATATTGGTAAAAGTCCAGTATTTTGCATCCCTACATGTGATGCAAGAGTTGTAAGTCTTTGCAAGTTGATTTTTTTCCTGTGATGGCACAAACTAAAACGTATGGTGGCCTAGAGGGTAATGAAACTTACTAATGTGAAGACTATGGTATGCTTTTCAATATTAATATATACAAGTTTATCTAAATTGTAACAAATGTCATCTTAAAGTATAGAAACAAAGCTAACAGAGTCAGGTTGAGTCCCTTCTTTACCTGAATGCAGCCAGGTACTCAGCATCACCCATTGGAGGGTCCAAACCCCCTGTCCATCCTACATTCACATTGAAGCCTTCACCTGCACCTGCACCCACCTGGATGAAGGGAGAGAGAGAGAGACTATAAGACTGAGAGAGGAAAAACATTTGTGAATTACAAGAAAAGTTAATCAGTCCCAGTGAAAGTTGAGAAACTGTGTGACGATGACAGATTTGTGTCAAATGTTCGCAAGAATCGGCATGGTGGTTGCAAAACCTTGCATTGCAGCAATCGAGGAAAAGTGACTGAATGTCTTTAAGGCAACACCAGGGAGTGATTATGATGCCTAAATGAAAGACGGATGGCTATTAATTCAACACCCCTGTCCCTCCATTTTGATTTTGATACAATTTGTCAAACGGCCTTATAAATCACTCGGAGCCACAACAGAGCTACACCCGTTTATGATTCCCAAACTTTAGGCTACAGCTATACTGGGAACTATTTCACATTTGGCAACTGCTGCCTGCTATATAAAAACTATGTATTAGCATACATCATGTATGCTGTAAAATGCTCTATTTATCTATTGAAAATCTGTTATTTGTATATAATTGGAATGACTGTGTATATATGACATGTCAAATAACACTTAAATGGTATACTTCTCATACCACATGCTGTAAACCAATTTCTTTTTTGCTGTATTGAGATTTGCGTTTATTCCCAAAATGCCAGGCGGAGTCGATGGAGGTTCTCTCAGTTTGACCTCACATATTTGGGACAGGGAGTGAACTGAGGCCCGGGTCTTGGAAAGAAGGTTTAAGGATTCCTACCGCTCTCTTTGTAGTCCTGCTAGCAGCCATTTAGCTGTTCTCTGAGCCCTTCACCATCAGTCAAAGTGTCAGTTTGAGGGCAGAATGAGGAGGTTGACTGACATACTCTTGGCAGCAAGGCGTGGTAATTTCCTTTGTGTGTGTGTGTGTCTAAATGTGTGTGTATGGGTGTGAGAGGATGTTTGAAAGAATGCTGATGAGCATCGCAGAGCGTCTGTCTCCATTCTTTTCTCAGTGGACGGGATGTTCGCAGGGCAAACGAAAAACACATGAGGCCTCCTGTCCTCTGCCAACTAGTAATGTACCCGCATGCACGCGCAAATGCACACACACACACACACACACACACACACACACACACACACACACACACACACACACACACATATAGATGCACACACACAATTCCTGCTATTGCTCCAAGTCTCCTCTCTGTCCTCTTTCTCTCTTTCATGTTTCAAGCGTTGCTGGACTGGATTAGGCCTTCGCTGGTTTCTGTGTGGTACTAGGCACACTCTGTTATGGCTATGACATCACACCCTACCCCATGGTGCGTTATATACCTACACGGGGGACAGCGAGACTCCAGAGGTTTACCACACAGCTCAACAGAGGTTGAGGGGCCACTTAAGGCAAAGCCACATCCAAGCCGGCAGAGCGTTTTATGTGACGTCCCTCATCGGGGGATTTTATGGGAAAACATTGACTATTTTATCCTCATTATTGTGGGGGAGGGTGGGAGAGTGAGAGGAGGGGATATGTGGGATTGAATGCGTGGTGAATGCCATCGTGGGTTGGGGTCAATTCGTATGACTGTGGATAGTCATCACACTTGGTTTCTGGTAAGACCACAAGGCAGAATTCATATGCATCTCAATTTCCTGTATTCAAACATAGGCATGCAATTGGACGGTACACATCCTTTTGTGAAGTTCTGACATCCAAAGGTCCGAAGTTTCCAAAACTACAACTATGGAAATAAACCTACAGTTGATACACAAAATCAAGTAATGAACGAGTTCACTAGATGAACACATTTGCAGAGGAAAAACAACAAGTTAATTCGTTTGAATGAAATCTGATTGGCAATCAGAACATTACAGTTCCAAATTTGAATTAGTCAAAAAGACTAACACAAGAATGTCATTGGCCCAAAGATTCTACATTGTATTTTAAGTTATTCATGTGAAACCAGAAAAAAACTAAAACTTTCAAAGAAATTTTAAATAATGTTGAAGGAACACTTTTCATTATCTTCCTGTGCAGTTGAGGTCTCTGCGATCATGACAATCAGTCATCGTGACCAAATTGTGGAGGTAACTGTGTCTTTAAATCATGTCAATTATTTATGGATTTATTGTTACAATAATTTTTCCTGTTTTGACAAGTATATGATCCACATAAGGTTCTGGAGCTTCCTAATGTCCCACTGGAATCCCATTATTACCAAAGATTTCTATGCCATCTCTCTATCTATCTATCACAAGAGACATGAAGGGTAGAACTCAGTATGCTATAATAAAAAATGGCTGTTAAATATATCAAAAGTCTATTCAGCTCATCTACTAAACAAAGAGAACCTGTGTTATGAATGTTTGTCATGTATTGTTCTCAAGCTATTGTCTTTACAAGAACCTAGGTGCATGCAGAGACATATAAACACACACAAACACTCAGACATCACCATGACAAACAAACAAAAGCAGACAAACAAAGCACCGCTGTGGGAGACTACCTACCTCACTGGGATGTCCACTACCAGGAAAGAAGTTGCCATTGTCAAAGCGGTGTAGAGAGATGTACAGCACGCTCGGGTCATTACAGAAGGCTTCCTGAGTGCCATTGCCATGGTGAATGTCCTGCACAAGGATTGGATGACAGGTTAGGAAGCCGGCATTTCCCACACTATTAAGACTCATTTTCTCAAAATTTAAACTCTTAATGATCACAAACCACAAAAACGTTATCAAAGCTATCATGCTTTCTCTCATTATGACGCATACATATAACCAAAAATGATGACAGCAGGGTCTGCGCAAGGCTTTTCCCTGTCAATGGCCGATGTGTTATTATATTAAAAGCTTTTTTAATGAAGCAGGTTGTAATTAGTGTTTTAGGTAGTGTGTGAAGACATATTACAGGCTCAAATATACACACGTGGTGAACAGAGACAACCACCTGGGTGTGCATCAATATTTGCACACGTGTGTTCATATGACCGTGTGTATATCTGTCTATTCTGAGCATACGTGACAGTTCAGATCACATATGGAGACCAGAGATAACAGTCCCTACATGAACTTGATGATCAATAGGAGTGCTACTGAAGAAGGCGGCTCTGCTTCTGGGACCTTGCTGTGCCCGCTATTCATTTGTGTGTGAGTGCATGAGTGTTTTGGTCTGTTTATTGCTGTCCATGTGGAGACCAGTGATGCTGGTCATGCGGTGGGTCCTCACCCAGTCCACAATGAGGATCTTGCTGACGTTGAGTTTGTGTTGGAGCTGCTTGGCAGCGATGGCCACAGAGTTGAAGAAACAGAACCCCCTGTGGACAAACAGACAGGAAGAAAGGCAGCCACATGTGTTTATCAGGACATCTTCAGCAGATTAATATCATAGAGTCACCATATGGACCTTAGGAACCTGGAGACATGTCTCCAGTTCTGTGGCGTCATGTGGCTGCTATTCAGCCCAGGTTGTGACAATCACAGCACTGACTCTAACATACAAGTCTTAAAGGGCCAGTCCTGCCAGGCAAACATTTATGGCAATTATCTTAGTTGTTTTGTATTTCATCTTCCACTGCTGACAAACAAAAATGGCTTCTCACATTGGAACGTTATGCTGAGTCTAAACTCTTGCACTCCTGAGCAATGTAGAACCCACAGATTTTGTGACAAACAGAAAACCGAGCTTATCGTAAAATTGACTTCACATTCCAAATGATAACAGTGTGAACTGCTGACAGGATGTGTGAGATGATTTCAGAGAAATTAACTCAACTTGGCGCAGACGTTCCCTCAACACTCACTGTCTACAGTAAAGGTATGCAAAAAAAAGTGTTGATGTATGAAAAACAATAGAGGAATGTTGAAAGTGGCATTGTCAGCATGGGCCGTAAACTTTGAGTGCTTTTGTGTGTTTGTGTGTGTGTGTGTGTGTGTGCCGACGGTATATCATATAGTATATGCTGTCCAAACTGCTCATCAACAAAAGTAATTTTCATCCCATAAATAACCAGTGACAAACACTGCTGAGCACACACACACGCAGTCCCAGCTGAATGTGATTACTTGGCTAATATGTCCTATCAAAGAACGACACAAATCCACGCACACACACACACACACGCACACACACATGCGCACACACACACACACGCACACACACACAAACACACACACACACAGTTCTTTTTGAGGTGCTTTGCTGTGTGTCTTGAAAGTTTAAAAGAAACTGAGCGGAGGAGGTAGTTTGCCTCGGGCATCAGGCAGGTAGCACACATCACACAAACTCAGGCGCACACACACACACACACACACACACACACACACACACACACACACACACACACACACACACACACACATTAAGACAGAGAGACATAGGCTCTCTTACGCTCTCTCTCCCTTGCTCTGAAGTGTAGCTGATCTGTAATAAATCCTTTGAAACACTTTGCAGAGACCTCCTGGCTCCTGGCATGTGAGTGTGTGTGTGTGTGTGTGATGCTGTACTTACAGAGGGGAGGAGTAGTTTGCATGGTGTCCAGGGGGCCTCACCACTGCAAAGCCATTCTGTGAGGAGAGCAAAAACTTTAACACCTTGCTGATTTCACGAGGCCGACTATCATAGTTTACACCTTTAATCTTGCTGCTAATGCGGTTGTATATACTGCAGACAACAGCTATCGAGGTCGAGTTACTATAGCTTTACTGTACTGTATGTAATGGCTGTTCACCCCACACCTTGCTACACTGCCGCTCTTTCAAAACATATGGTATTTGCTGACATATTAGGTATTACGTAAGAAAGACAGACCTTTAGTTTTCCTTGAGCCACCTTCAGCGCCAGGTCTGTGACACATCCTGCAGCAATTCGGGAAGCTGTGGATGTGTGAAGTTCATTCCAGACTGTATCGATATCTACCTGTTAGTAAAACAGTGATGAGACACTTAAAAGTCAGTTCAGAACATGTTAATTAAGGATACAATTAAAAATTACTTCTGTCTGAAGGGTATGAAAGTTGTCACATGTTTTTTTTGTTAGTTTTTTCTCGTTTGTGTCAGACTAAAAACTGGACTCAGTCTCGACTGATTCAACTTGGCTACAAAGACCAGTTTGCATAATTTTACCTGACAGTCCCATTAGAAATCCTCTGTCAGCAAATTTACCACATTTCATTTAGTCAAGCTGCTGTCTGCCAATGAAGAGTTGACTACTAACAGTTCTGTCTATGAGGATTTACATTCATTAAACTGACGTTTACTTGTCACTGTGCTTTCTTTATTTTGAATGAATCATCAATTTTAATTGTTTATTCTTACAGAGTATTTAATGAAAGAACATGTGTGACGACGGACCTTTAACCTTTGTGGATACTAATAATTGCTAAGAAACTTTCCCTTTGTTGCATCTATTCTCTCTGTGAGCTCCATCTTGTGTTTCAATCTTACTCCATGTTTCAGAACTCACATTGGTGGTGTGCCGCGGTGAAACAATGAAATCAGAGGAATTTCTTTTATCACACACTCTGCCATCTTGTTCCAATCACCGCTCTTCACCAGCGCAGCCAAGGGCCCGGAAATCCAGGCGGATCAGTCGTCTTATCAACTGACACCCTGCCCCCTTCTTCTCTTCCTAACTCCTCTCCTTTACTGTCCTCTCATTGTGCTTCACAACAGTTTCTCATGGGCATTATTATTTGTTTTGCTATATTAGAGAAAAAACAACAACTTCTTTTTTATCTTCATAGTTCCTTCTCTCATAGTTTCACAGTTTTTTCTTCTTCTGTGTTCTCATTCTGTTTGCCCACATCCATTCCCATTTAAATAAAATCCAATTTCACTGGCACGCACGCCTCTAAGCTGAAGTCTCTGTGTACCCTCTTTCTTCCCTTCTTCTTCTCTCTCTCTCGTCCACATCTCACCTTTGTACAGACTTTCATTTCTGATTGGGTTTTTAAGTCCTCTTAGCCAAAAACAATAGCATTAGCAATTTGTAGCATTATTAGCTTAATTGCGTAATGAGGCATAATAAGCCGTGTAATGTTTGCTGTTCAGTAATGCAATTAGATAAGTGGAAAGATTCCCACGTGACTTGTGTTTGAAAGGCTCAGTGATGTGTGTGCATGTGTGCGTAGAACTCACCCCAACTCCTCCACATGGTAACATCACAAACATCCGTTGAGATAAGAGTCCTACAAGAGATTAGTATTAGTAGTAGTTAAGTGCAATATTAGTGTTTTTTTTCAAACTGTTATTATTGATATTACCAGCCAGCTTGCGGTTGTCCAGCTTGAGACGGTTGAGAGGGTTGGTGCCGAACAGAAGCACATGTTTTTCTGAATGGACTGACTGCAGCTCCTCTACAGTGGCCTTCCTACTGCTGATACGCTACATACAAATAGACACACAAATATACTATATATACACAGCAGTAAATCTAGGGTATGCATCTGCCTATATGTGTAGTGTGTGTGTGTGTGTTGCGTGATTGTATGTGCCATACCTCACACTGGTTCCTGAGACCCCTTTCATGCAGTCTTGACCAGATGCTCTGTACCCTTCCAGCATGCTCAGGGTGGCGGCTGTTATCTCCACAGGTGCATTGGTGCTTCTGCATCTGACCGTCATAAACCAGACCTAGATACACACATACACACACGCACCACATCTTTAAACCTTATTTAATTTTATTTTTTTTGATCCAGATGTATCTGAGCCGTAACTAAAATATGTGACTACATGATAGGATTCATGGCTTCTTTTCACATTTTCCTGATTAAATAAGTCTCCTTCACCTGTGGTGAAGCGCAAGTGGACGTCTGAAGCAGGGCTGGACAGTGACAGGGAAGGTATAGTGGTGGGTGGAGGAGGAGGCAGTGAAGTGGAAGCTGGGGAGGACTGGGTCCGTCCCAGAGGCTGGTGAGGCCAAATTATTGATGGCACACTTCCGGGGTCCAGCTGGAGAGTTGGTTTTAGAATCACCTGTCTCTGTGGTTCCCAGGGCAGTTGGTGAAGAGGAGAACAGGGAATGAAGGAGCAGTTATCAACAGCAGCACGTGGCAAAGACTAACTGGACTAAACTTCCACATACTCATAAATTGAATGGCTCTCTGTAGTAGATTGCAACTACTTATTATTTGGTCGATTTGATTTTGCTTGCCTAAAACAAGCAGTGGATGAAGGAAACTCAGCATTGTTAGGCATGCTGCCATAAAAATGCAGCTCTGCGCTTCATCTTTTATAAATAAAGCTACAGTGCCCTCTGCTGTCAGAAATGTGGTCCCAACAAGTAAATTCAGGTACAGAAGCACAAGGGATGCAGATTTTAAACATGTTTTGTCATTGCTTATATAATCAATAATGTATTCTATCAAAACTGTTTGCTGATTATTAAACATAATTATTCTGCTCTTTAGTACCTGACTGAGAGAATGCGAGGGCTCGATCAAGCTCTCCCGTGAGGACGTAGTGGATTCTGTGTCGTAAACAGAGTCTGAGCTGGCTGTGCTCTGTCTCCTGCGGTAGCCGTCCTCACACACTGAGCCCGCTTCTGAGCCGCACACGGACCCTGGGCCAGAACCAGATTCTGATCCGATCTCCTCCAGGTCCATGTCCTCCGATGGGATCTGCGTCAGACGAGGCTTCTCAATGGACTTGCTAGTTAGCTAATAGAGGGTAAAAGTTTTACAGTGTTTACATGGCTTAACGTTGCTGATGCTCCATTTCAAAAGTTTTTGCATACAACTGATATTAACAAAATATTTCTATATAAAGTCAAAGTCAAGTTTTCTATTTTCTTAATAAGGGATATCCACGCACAAGTTCACACAACACTTCACACAATAATCTACTCATAAAGACCTATGACTATCAGTATTTGAGATAAGTTGTTTGTTTGTGTGTAACAGTCTTGTGTCCATGCCTGCCTCTTCTCACCTTGCTCAGGTGTGCATTCAGCTTGAACCTCTCCAGTCCACTCTTGTGGTATTGCTGGTGCAGGTGGTGCTGGGTATATGAGTGATGGCTGGTGTGCAGTTTAACAGGTGAGTGGCTGTAGGGTGGAGGCTCTGAACGTGTTCGCTCCAATGGTCTGTGCAGGGGCAATGTAAGTACACCTTCCCTTCTTGACAGGTGAGGCTGCTGCTGCTGCTGCTGCTGCAAAGGAACGGAGCTCAAACCATGAACTGTGGAGAGGAGGAGAGAGAAGAACAGGGTTATAAAGATGATCACAGACAGACAGAGAAGAGGCAAAGGGGTAAGGGTGCATGGGGAGGCTGAGAAAAAGATGCACAATAAGGATGTGGAAGGAGTGCAAAATGGAAAATTAAAGAGAATGATAGAGTGTAAGGAAAATAAATATAAAAGCTGATATAACTGTGGCATTTATTATTCATATCTGACTCAGAGATAAAAAGTGAAGTGGAGGGGGAAATCTACCATAGCGGTATTTAATATACAAAAATAATAGAGCTCAGAAAATGCATTGCATATCCTTGCATTTACAGAATATATTTTTCTATATTGTTGAAAGTGCATCACCATTGAGAGCCAGTTAGAGGGCACCCTTGTGCCATTTAGAATACTCAGTCAAAAGAAACATAGTATAAGACATAGGACAAAAATGTTCCTGTAGCCTGTGGCATACAATGAATAGACCTATTTCACAGCCGACATTTTGACTTCTTTGAGCAGGAGAGGCAGGTGAGCAATAATGCACAACACCTAGACGCTTATCTTGCAAACGTAAATGGAATGCAGCTGTTATTGATGTCATCAGTTATACCTGTGCTTTTTCTGCTAAAACAAGTCAAAATATCTGCTGTGAAAAAGGCCTATTATGAGTGTTGTTAATGGATAATATACAGGCTTTTTGTTGGACTGGCCAAATGTAAATGCAGAAAAGGTGAAACTGCAACACAAAATACATAAGTAAGTAAATATAAAAATGACTGGAAGGGCTTCTTGTGCAGTTAATAAAAAAAAATAAAAAAACTGAACATACAATCACAAATGCAAATATATGACTGCAAAGATAAATTTTCTTTCGATATATGTATCAAATATTAATCAACATGTTTCCAAACAAAATCTACTCACTGGCA
>OMLP01028109.1:0-24743 GCA_900302685.1 Spondyliosoma cantharus
ATTATTTGGAATACCTACAGTCCCTTAAATTAGGCCTATGTAGCCTAGGCTATTTTTGACTTGAATAGCCTACTGTTTGGGCCTACCTTTTAATACTGCAAATGCTTCCTACAGGCTTGTGCAGAAAACCTTTAATAAAGAGGAAGTTACTTTGGGCCTATTTTTGATTAACCTTGGGTTTTATATATACATTGAATCTCCCATAGGCTTATTAAATCAACTTAAAATGTCCCTTGCTTAATAAACAGAAAATGTACAAATCTTGACCAAACTCAAAAATGGCTTCTAAAGCTGGCTTAATTAACAGAAATATGCAAATCTTGCTTTAACTTAAAAATGCTTTTGACACCTGGCAGAATAAACTGAAATTACACAATCTTCCTTTTGAATTATGTACCGTTTGAAACCTAAAGCCTTCTTATTTAGTCTACAGTTGGACTAATTTGCACTTAAAACACATACAGTTCGACAATATAAGCAATGAACATAATACTAGTTTGAAACCTTCATACAAAGCACCGTTTGCAAAGTGATAACCTGAGTCCTTGTGAATTCCAGAAACGTCTTCTCCCACCACTCGGCTTTGGCGGAGCTCTTTTATTCTGAAACTCGACTTGATTGACAGGCAGGCTAATCTTCGACGTCGAAATGCGCTAGCATGAATGGAAACTTAGCTATCAATGTTCGTTGAACTTGCTTCTATCGTCTTCTTCCACCGTATGGTCCCGTGTCTCTCCTACCCGCGAAGGCAGACGAGTTCTCACTGTAACTCCTTTCGATACACGGCAACACAGGAAAAGTTCTTTTTTGTAAAACGGGCGTTTATTGATGCCTTTCTTCTTGCTGTACACACCATCCACGCCGTGAGAACTTGGGAGATACAGTACAATACAGTATCAGACATCGGTTTGCATCAATAAACACTTGGAAAGAAATCAAATTACAAAAATACAATACCTCGTTGGCTGCTTGTAACGAAAAGAGGTTCTAACAGAGATTTGCTTGAAGTTTCTTGTAATACAGTGAATTAACTTAGAAATATTTCGAGGAGCTGAAGACAACGCGCTCATGCCTCCAACTTTCTTGCATGTTCTCTCATCTTATCAGTCCGTGGGGGGCGCAACATTACAACAATTGTTCCGCCTTGCAACACAATTTACACAATACACATACATTCCCTCCAGGAGATTTACAATCACACATTTCGTAATAATATTTTATAACTTTGCTCATCATGAACTTATTTATTGATATTTATTTATTACACGTATTTAAAGCATTTATATGATATGACATGTACCCAATTTAAAGTACTCTTTCAGCAACAGCTACACAATATGTTGATTTATTTAACGCTGAGTTAAATGAGTATAATGAGTATAAGTAGTTGCTAAAGCTACTTTTTTTTAGCAGTAGTTTTACAAACTACATTTCTCCAGGGGTAGAAATATAGTTTGTTCAAACTACTGCCAGGCTGAACGACATGTAGTTTTACAAGCTATGCTTGCAAAGTAGCTTCCCCAACACTGTCTAAAGCTGACCATGACTTCAACCTCTGACTCAACCTCAAATAAAAATAAAATCCTCAACAATAAAATCTTGTTGAGGAAGTGGCCTGAAGATGGCACTGTTCACCGTGTATTTAACAGTATTCTCCATGCAGCCTTTTACCATTCATAATTTCTGTAAATAAAATAGATTTCTTAGTTTTAAGAAATAATATTCCCACATATTTTCTAGGAGAGAATCATTCAGTGAATATTGCTTTTAGATTTTTGTTTGTTTTAATGAAGTGATATTGAGCCAAACTTGAAAAAACGTTTAAAAACTTGTTTTATGATTTTGTCAAGCACAGACTGAAGTTACCTGTAATTTTACTGTTAACAATATTGTTTCCAAATTGTTTCAAAATGGATCAAATAGAAAGTTTTCGTTTGAATACAAACATGGTGTTGTACGTTAGGTATGACTGTCTGCACAGCAGTGCTTCTCCCCCATTTTATGAGTTAAAAGTCAAACTTCTGTTTGTATCCAGCATCATTTTTTACAGTGTGATTAGCCATTGATGTTGTACCATCAGGTACCAACATGCACCTTTCCTCTGACTCAGTGAGGCCCAGCTGTCAGCTGAGTGATTCTCTGTTTGTTGTACATAATGAAACAATTCTGCTTTGTAAGTCCAAGCTTTCAGTGATATCGTACACGGACTGTCAGGGTAGACAGACACACAACAATGTTTTTTGATTTCCTTCATGTTTTTTCAAAAACAATCTTTCATTTGTTGTGTGATTGTGTCATTCATCATTTGTTGATTCAGTGTTTTTCCAGCAGTTTCTTCCTCTCGGTGTTTAGAGAACAGCATTTACAGCTTTATCAAGGGAAGTAACATGAAGAGAAGATATATGATTAAATAAATACATCTTATAATAAGTTTAAGGCGCATTTAGTCCTAATTAAAATGACTAAGAAAATATATGAGTATTAATTATAGCATAGTAAAGAATGTTTGTTGTTTTTAGTTTTTAGTTTGTTTTTAGTTTTAGACCTGAGCAAAAAACTGTGAATAGGTGCATTTTAAAAGATTTTTTGTTCTCACTTTAGATGCAATAGCTTGAAAAAGCATTGTTAAAGCAACACCATGTAACTTTTAAAGACATTCTGGAGGAGCAAAGTTGATTGTTGGTTCTCATTCTCAGATCTTTGGGTTCTATTTGTTTTTTGTTTTTTTTTTGTTTTGTTTTAAGATGGATATTTAAACTGATGTGTTGTACGGACCCAGCAGTTGTTCAGATATTAAAGTCTGGACCAATGTCTCTAACCTACTGAATGATCAAAATTGCTATCCATAGAGTCGAGATGTTAGCGCGGCTCAAAACAGGCAATATGACTTTCTTGAAACGATGCTCTTGATAGATCCTGAGCAAAATGAAAAAAATTGATTCTGTTGACACTGATTCAGCTGATGACACCTATTGGGCTGGTCATAGAATCTCATTGGCACTTAAACTAAAATAAGAGCAAGTATACACAAACAGTGTCATTTTACATTTGGAACCGTTAGGTGGACTTACCCTTTAAAAAGGTGTGTAAACATTTGCCAGCATTATATTCAGGTCCAGGATCCTTTCTGGGTTAAAGCACCACCCGATACCTGCAGAGGATTTTTTGCTTAGTCACCATGAAATACAATTATAGTTAACAACAATAAGCTGACCGTCAATTTTAGTTGTTTCCTCAATGTGACTAAGCCACGGTAGATAATGACACACTGATATGGCGCTAAGTAAAGGTCGCTCATATTCTCCTGAGCACACGTGGACATGTTTTATGGTTCATGCAAGAAGACTCATGTCCTTTCTGCTACGAGGAAGCGTTCCCTGTGTATACAGGTTTTGGGAAAAAGGCCAGATGAGCAAACATGAATCTGTCATGTGAGGTTCACACTCAAGTCCTTGTCTGTAATGTGGTAAAGGATATAAATAGACACTGCTTTTCACACTCCTACTTCCTCTGAGGTGGTTAATTTGGGTAGTTTCGAAGGACTTTATTTTCGTCCAGTGTTTTACACGTTGTCTGTTCAAAAGCAATCTAACAAGGAAATGCACGGCAGCACATTTAGAGTTTTACAGTAACAAGTTCCTTGTGCAAGAAAGCCTGTTCATAGGACTTCTGCGTAAGTACTGCACAGAGAAGCCTCTGTTCTCTTACTGGTACTGGTACCTGCATAGAGCAACATCATTTGCCTATGTAAACCAAGTGGAAAATAATCCTGTGCAGAAAAAGATGTGGGCAGCACGGTTAAGTGGTTGAGGAAGAGACTGTAGCAGGAAGGCAGTTATGTGAGCACCTTTGTCTGGAGCCGGAGCTCTCTTTCATCTAGTCCCTGTCCAGGCAAAGAGGATACTTGGCTATAGAAATAAAGCTAACTGAGGCAACACACATTAATGTACCTCCTTGGGTCAAGTCACACAAACTGAAGCCTAGACAGACTTTCCCACAGTCAGTGAGAGTGATAAAGATCACTACACCCTCAAGAAGCTACACCCTCCGAATGAAGTCTAGCCGCACCTTCCTTGTCCTCTTTAGACCGTCACTTCACAATCCTTTTCTGATCAAATATCAGATACTTAACAAGGTTTATGATGTTGCCATAGTGCCTCACAGTCCCCACATGCACATGACACACAGCATCACTGCTGTTCTGAGGACTGAAAAACTCATCCGGTCATCCGTCATCGTCCACTCTCTGTCATAGTGTTCACATCAACTCGGTATTATTTGGATTCTGAATTACTCAGCTTAGATATCACGTTCCCCATGTTCATTGTGTTCCTGTCTATTCCTGCCTCTGTTCCCGAGCTTCCTGTTTGTTCTTTGGTTTTTGCATTTTTCTTTGTTTGTTTGTTTTTTGTGGATTTGTCCCTCCCTGTTTTTTCTTAGTTTTGTCACTTGCTTTTTAAGGTTTTAGGATTTCTTGATTTTGGACTGTGGGCTACAGTTTATATCATTAAAGCTCCCTTTTTGTTACCGCATCCTACCTGACTGCATTTGGGTCCTGCAGTGGATTTTTTGCACTTTGGTCCAGATTTACAAATCATTGCATAGATTCCCATACAATTTAATACTTTCACATTCATGGCCCCCAGAGGATACATCCTAATGACTTTGGCAATACGTTAACTTTTCAGTGTCGTCAGCAGCTCAAAGTTTTGACTGTTAGCATGCAAATTTGTGTAAAGATTCAGAAAGTAACAAGTAATTGTATCCCAAAAAATGTGTAAATGGCCACTTTTAAGTTAAATACTTCACTCGAAAGCAAACTGTGGGCCCCTGGCAGTCATATTGATACCACTTGACACACTGCATCCATCCAAACACTGTAGCAAACCAAGTACAAACAATGATGGCAATGGAACTCCCCAATCACAGCCAGCAGTAAACTTCTCAGGAATGGCCTGAAGAAAAGAGCTTCTTTCGAGACAAGTCTATGGTTGGGATGGAACTTGTTCCGGCACATCCCATTGATGCTCAACTAGATTGAGGTCTGGGGAATTCAGAGGCCAGGTTGGTGCATCTGAGGGAAGATACTGGTGCCCAAATGTTTGAAAAAACACGAACCGAAAGTGCCTTCTTTCTGCGTGCTGGTGCCCCACCGCCTCTAGCTGGTGCCCTTTTTATTTTTTCCTTCCCTGCCCCCTATAACATCCCGAGTCCACCACTGTGTACTCATCCTAAAAGTCTCCATGAATTATTTGTATATTATGGGTTTAAATACATCAATTGTGGGTTTTTTTTTTAAAGCTGTGTTATTAGACTTTTCTGCCAGTGTTTTCTGCTCTGTGTGATAAACAAAGATGATATTTGTACATTCAGCATATACAGAGCAAGACTAGTGTTCATCTTTACTAATGTTGTCGTCCACCCAATGAATGTCAGTCAAACATTCACTCTCCTTGGAGCTGTGTTTTGCTCTTCACTCACTTCTGAGGGAATTACATGGCTCCTTAGATGCCAAATGCTCCACTCTTCTCAACAGCAAGTCATTAACATTATCGGTCCGTCATTTGATGCTGGGATGGTCGGGCAAACTTGTTTTTATTAGAAATGTGTGACTAACAGCTGCTTGATGAGACTGAAAACTGAAACCGAACTAGCGAGCTGAACGATGCTAAAACACTCCAGAGCTGAAGAACCAGGTGCTGTTTATACATGGATTCATCACAACACCTTTCACTTAACACAGTCATTTGATGCATTGCTATTATAAAAAATATTGATGACAAGACCTTTGTTTGTTGCCACGGCTGTATTCATCTGTCCTCATAATGTGCTCATTGTCTCTTGAGATGTTTTATGAGCTGTGAATGTTGGAAAAATACAAAAAATATGCAAAGGATGGAGGAAGTGAGTTGCCACTTAAAAGAAACAACGCCGGCTTGTCTGAACAAGTGTGCAAACAGAGGTGTGAGAGCTCAGGGGAGAACTCACTTCTTGGAAACTGATAGGTTTGAACGCCAGAGGTGACCTGTTGTCTATGGGTGTGGACAAAACAACAGAGAAGCGTCCACAGTAGAGTAGGACGCAACAATGGATAATACCAGTTAGGTCATGTCTTTGTGTTGAGTGGGGATTCCGTCATGTTTTCTAGTATTTCTATTTGTCATATCACAAAATGTTGCAAGTGATCCATTGCATGTATGGCTCTGGCTTCTAATACAAGGAAGCTTAGATAAGGAAATGTTTATTGCGATTCAAATTTTGGACCGTGCTGAACTGAAAAGAAGTGAATCGTTCCCCTCCAACATTCGCTAAAAAAAAAAAAAAAAGAAAGAAAGAAAAATCAACAGGTTTTCTTCCATGTTTGGTGTTTTTTTGTTTTTTTTTACTGAAAATAGACATTTAAATACAGGAAATGACTTTTTAGCTGCATGCTGGATGAACAGTTTAACTTAATTCACATAGACTTTCACCCAAAGAGACAACACCATGAAGAATATATTAACAACTGGCAAAAATATGCAAGCGCACTATTGAGCATACACACAATACGGTAACATACATAACATCTGAAATATCTGCCCCAGAATTGTACACTGCATTCAACAGAGAACTTATGTGGTTTGTGTAACAATCTTTACAGTTTCGTACTGCAAATCTTAAAGCAATGCTCTTTATCTCTTTGGTCAATTAGAGATTAAGTTGGCCTTCTCTGTGTTCCCATACTGCAGTGCATCAGGTATGAGGACCCCTCCATGGAGGACAGGTTGAGATTGAAAAGCAGGGACCACACACTCAAAAGAGGGACCTGTCAGGACAATGGGTCAGCGGTTAGGTATGTGAAAATACATATCGTGCATATTCAAATAAAGGAACAAGAAGATTGTGATAATCTCACCTGTTGGCTTTTCCGAAGAACAGTCTCCATTACTCTCTCGTTTCCTCCTCTGATAGACTGAAATAGAACCAAGGGGAATCAGATGAGGAAATTCAGCGGCGGCTTTTTATTTAAATGAGTCGTGCATTTTTTCAATACCCAACACAGCCATGGCTTTGTAATTTTAGGTTAATGTAAGCCATATTTTCACAAAGTAAGTCTTGTTTATACATCCGTAGCCGGTTCATTGAAAAATGTTAATTTGTATAATCTAACAGATGATGTGGTACACTTAACATACACAAATATCTCCCAATGATATAGTACCACAAGTTCATGGAAAGACACAAAATATGCAGCTATGTTAGATCTGGTATGATACAGTATGAACTGTGTAGAATTATGCTTGACCTTGTGTGTTTAATCCCTGATTGCAACAACAATTATATGAGATGTATTGGTTGAAAGTAACATTTACTCAAGTACTGTTCTTCAGTATGATTTTGAGTTAGTTGTACAACACTGTGTAGCTTTTTTCTTTTTACCTGAAATCAACCTTCAAAATCATTTACGATGGTACAGTGTCTTGTAACAGGGTGTCTACGCCGCTAGAATTGAGAAGGAATCACTGTTCTTTTTAATCCACTTGATGTGTTGGAAGCTAAAATTCGCTTTAATGACAGCTCAGATTCAGATGAATTACAAAAAAAATAAAACCAACAAATCATTTCTGGTGTATTATCGTGGATAAAGATAAGAAGAGTTTATTGATCCTTGGCGAAATTATAAAAATGATGCCCCATTTTTACTAGCAGGAGCTTTAGTATGATATGAGTGATGTACGTATTAAAGCATCAATAATCATAGCTCAATCATATATTATGCACTATCCTGAAAATGGAATATTCTGCATAATGAGCCTTTCTCCTTATTGTACTTTCGCCAGGGTATCATTTGGTGCTAAAACTCTTTTACTTAAAGAGTTACTCCACCAATAACACAAATTCAAATGCTGCATTTGTGAAACAAGTATTATAAAGTCTTTTGTGGCTCCGGAGTAAGGCCGTTTGCAACCTGATGAATTGCCTCCCCTGATGTAACTCAGCAGCTCACTTGCAATGTGGGTCACGAAGGCAACAGGTTTTGAAAAGGAAGAAGATGTGTTGCATGAAAGAAAGGTGATATATCTGGTTCTGCTGTGTCCAATTTGAGCATTTTGTTTGAACGCAACTTAGCCACTGAGTGACATCCGGGTCCCCAAGACTTTTAAACACAATTCAGCATGTCATATTGGTGGAGTGAGCCTTTTATTAAACTATAAATGTAAATTTTTACTTGTGACAGTATTCTTACACTGTGATATGGCCATGTTTGCTTAATATAAGTATATATAATTAAAGGATAAAATAAGGAAACAAATTCGAAACAAACACAGATATGAGCTGTTTATTTAATCTAATTTAAACACTATGAATTGTGCTCAGTGCTGTTGAGCCAAGCACTTCAGTGTAATCCAAGGCCATTACAATGCAGCCCTTTGCCCCGACAGACTTATCAGGAGCATACAACGTCTGTGAGTTTGAAGTTTGACATTGTAACTTGAGCCAAAATCAATTTTGGCTCAAAGTCAAATTTGGCTCAAGTGCTTACACAGCAGTATGTCAACACAGCAAACAACACTGCAGGCCTGAGCGTGGTTGTGTAATTCTCCACCTACCGGTTAACAGGGCGTGAAGCACCAGCGTGATGATAATGATGCCGGAGAGGCAAACTCCAGCTGGAACGACGACCCAGGTCATGTCCCAAGAGGCTTGTCTGGAGATTATAGGTTCGACGCCAGTTGATGGATCTGTCAAGAGAATTCACGGGTTACAGACAAATATACAGCATTTTTAGGTTAGACGTGGCTCATACTGACATGTGTATAAACCTGGTGACAGTGAAAGGCTCGGTTGGATCCACACACAGATCCACACAGTCACAGTAACTGAAATTTCAGACTGAATGATGAGGCATGTGAGCCGAAGTTGTTACAGAGGAGAAATGTTCTCAAAATCTGGCTTTTTTTACTGCTGATATACTTGTATTAAAGGAATCCAGAGCTAAGAACAAAGTTAGCTTAGCTTAGCTTAGTCAGTGAGCTTTAATGTGCCTTTCCCCCTTTTACTCTTAATGCTAAGTCAACTGGCTACTGGTTACAGCTTGATTTAGTACAGACAGACGCTGAAGTAATATCAATATTCTCATCTAACTCTTAGTCAAGTGTAATTCCAATATTTGTGAATGAGTCCTATAAAAGATAAGAAGACTATCCTGTGTCAATCGAACTGTTGAAAAATGTTACAACCAGTATGCATTCTGTTTCTCAATCTCTTTGCGTGAAGAACAAACACAGTGCATCAAAAAACATTCTAAGGATCTTATCACTTTCTCTACGAAGCCCTTATCTTTATACAGAATGTTTTCATGGTTCACTGGCAGCTAAATTTATGTGTAGTGAATGTTACAGAGAACCCTCTCATTCTTCAAAATGATGCCAAGAAAACACTTAGGGGAGCGTCAGAGGCTCACACTCTTGTAATTACTCTATTAGAAACAGCCTTACAGTAAACACATGCCTCACTACTGCTTCAATACACTTTAAAAGAAGACGTAGCGGACACCATTAACATTTCAAACTGATGAGGTGCCTCGGGTTGGGAATATTTAAAGAGAAAGAATGAGTTGCATAAACCATCATTGAGAAGAGAAATTAAGAGAATTATGAATTAATTTCTAGTACAGAAGGAGAAGAAGCACCCCTAAAAATATACTTACCACATTCCTTAAGACAGTGTTTGACTGTGGCAGCAAATTTCACATCGAGCCTCGTCACCTATCCAAATTTAAAGCATGTATTTAGTGTCATTGTTTGCCTGAAAGGTGAAAGCATAGTGTACCTCAAAGGACATATTGACTTCACAAACACACCTGGAGACAGGAGCCGCATAGTTTCCCGGCCAAGTTTAATCCAACAGCTTTGCGTTTTTCCTGAGTAACAGCAACGACACAAAAGAAAAACTTTAGGAGCTTAACTCGACAGGTGTAATGAAAGCCGTTATGACTGACATCCTGTTTTGTTTATATTGTCTCCTTTATGTGTTGTCAGCCAGGCAGCTGTTCCGTAGTAATTCAGGAGACGGCTGACTGATGAAGCATTACAGTTTAATGTCGGAATACTGAAGAAACACATTTCCTGCAAGAACAATAACAGAAAACCTGCTGTTGTGCGTTTTATGCTGCCAATGTGTTGGCAGATCGTTATTTCTGTCAAGCAACCATTTAAAGGTGCTAGTAGATTTAATTGCTTTGTTGATTACACACAGTGGTTTGAGGAAATAGCACCTTAGATGAAAGGTGGCGTTTCCCTGCAAACAAAAAGGAAAATACAAAAGAAACAGGAATCAGACAAGACACTGCCATGAAGGTATTACGAGCATGTTGTGGCATGTCCTTGCAGTGTCACCATACAGGCCATACTGGGTCACTGATGTACAAATAATGCAGTTCATCCAACATATCCTTATACCTAAATGACTGAATGTGATGATTGCCAGTAACCCAACAACATAACTGACACGGTGGCATCAACCCAGCACTAAGAAATGAAAGAAAGAGATGAAAAAAGCGGTCTAAAGTAGCCTACAGTTTGTGGTAACCAGTAACCTAAGGCAACCAGATGCTTGGTAAATCATCCTATTTGCCCTCCAGACAGTTCACTTAGCTTAGCTTAGCTTAGCTTAGCTTAGTTTAGTTTAGCAAAAAGTCCATAGTAGCCTGGTTCTTTCCAAAGGTAACAAAATCTAGCTAACAGCACCTATAAAGTTTTAGTCTAGCAGTGACTCAGGGAAGCTACTGTGTGCCATGAAATAGTCTGGCACCAACAATCACCGTAACATTTTAGAGGTGCTAGCAGGTGAATTTTAGACAAAGCTAGCGTTTCTCCCTTGTGCCAGCCAGTATCTGTGCAGAGCTAGGCTAACTATTGCTGTTGTTTGTAGCTCTGTATTCAATACACAGACATGATAAATGGTTGGGTTTAGGCAACAAAATGACTTGGTTAGGTTTATGGAACCTAGCCTACGTGCATGCGTTCGTGCTTATGTTACGTTCATGACCTATGCTATGTACGAAAGTGACATACCTTAACTATTTTAACTAACTTAACTAACAGATTAAAATAACTCTCACACATCAGGATTTTCACACACAGGTCCATTACCTGACTTCCTCCTTTGCTGCTGTAATACTTACTACAGCCACAAGAGGCCGCCGCCTAACAATAAACTTAAATATGTGTTGTAATAACTTGCTTGCACATTTGACATTTATGGTCATCTTCATGATTACGGAATTTATATAAACACATTTTTAGAATCTGCACCACAAGTGTGTGATACCTACCACATGAACGGTGTGTGTTTCCGTAACCTGGCACCCAGCAGACCCTTCAGACTTCACACACAACCCCACAGAAAACGTTGCATTGATCTGGGACGACATCTGCACATCTTCGTGACCTTGCTTTCTCATCACAACAATCTCCCATGCTGGAAAATTACAGCACAGCTATCGTTATCATGGCCAATTTCCCCAACACCATATTGCATTATGTCCATCATTAGCTTCATAATATAATCTAAATGTGGCTCTGATATGGCTGTCTGTGTGATAATGATGATATGATTTGCTCATGTGACAACAAGTGGTACCTTGGAATCGTCCATTAGCAAAGGGGCACTTGGTCCAGGATTGAGAGCCTGCAGTGAACTGGAGAAGATTGAAGAATTATATTTTGTAAATCGCTTCATCCAACATATCAAGCCCATAAACATCATGCTTTGTTCTAAGACAGGAATCTGATTGTGAGAATTTGCATCAGAGAACATGCCCACAGAAAATAGTTCCAGTTAAGTGCTGTCAGTGCACAAAGTCTAAACCAAGAACAGTCTGTGGCAACAGCAACCCCCATATACTCCCAACATACCATTCTACACTTGTTTGATTTAAATGACCAACATATGATGTGTTAAGTTTTAGAGGTGGTAGTAGGCAAATTTAGGACAAAGCTAGGATAGCTTTGCTGTGTTTCCCCTTTGGGATAGTAAAATCTCAGTCTAAAGTTTAGCTTCCAACCACCTTGTTTACAGTTTTTCCAGTGGGGCACCATGGGGGCCGATTGAGCCCTAAGACGCTGGCTCTATCCTGAGCCACAGCCTCCCTGGGTGCCCTTTGTCATTTTTGGCCCCTGTCCCGCAAACCTCCTGACTCCGGCCCTGTAGCCTACTGATATGATTTGCAGTACGTCAGCGCTATTTTTTCTTTCCACTGAAACTGAAAGAGCCAAAGGGTGAAAGGTGATCATTACCTTCATGCACAGTTGAGGGTGTGGATCCACTTCAGTAAATGTCATCTGGCAAGCAACAATTGATTTAGTGTTATAAATGACATAACAATCTTCAAACACAGAAAGTACAAATATTTAGTTTCAGTGTGACTAAATACTAAACTACTAATGTTGTGTTTTGGTACAGACTTAGTTGTTTTCATCAGGTCAGCTGGACTCAGCTTTCATGGAGACTCTGCGTCAACAGCTATTTTTATATCAAGAGAGAATTCCCTTCTCGAGTGACACGGCCTCAGGTTTAATCCAACGAAGATCTCATATAAATATGCAATCTCTGTTTCCTGTAAGGACTCCCAGCTGCACAGGTTCTCCTGTAGCGAGGTTGGAATGAGTTCACTTTGAGCCGCCGACATGAGCCACTATCAGATCTGTCCTTCACACGATATCTTCTTTCCATACAACCATGATGTGTTCAAACCCCTGATACCATGTTATTACCAATTGTGACAAAGGTGACACTTATCTGCGAGATACAACCTGACCCAAGTCTTTAATCTTTGTGGCATCTCTGGCATGCAGAGTGTTGATCCTGTGCATTGTTTTGCTCACATGTACATCAGCTTCAAGCTACTTTACCAAACAGTGGGAAACACACTGCAGGTAAACACAACCAACGCTTCAACATTTCAGAGTGCTGTACCTTTTCTCTGCTAACATTTTGCGAGGAGTGAGGCAGATCCACACAGCCGCCGTCCTCTCTTTCCTGACACAGCGCAACCACAGCTGTGACCGGACAGGCGGGCTCCCACGATAGCATTCCCGCCAACGGATCGAAGGTTATTTCTGACCACAGCTCCTCGAGACCTGCAGGCAGGTGAGGTCATTTTCCAAATGACGTGGTATCACTCATGAAGTAATAATAATTTTTTAAAAAAAGGACGCATAATTGAATCCGACTGAAAGTGACTCACGGTCTGTAAAGGGGCAGACCTGGACTCTGGGGGCATCCATCACTGCTGACCATCCCTGTGAAGAATTTTGTTAGAGATTACCAAAGGTTCAATCAATTTTGTGGAACTGGTGACTAATGTAAACAGATCACAAGTACTTGGAACCAGGAGTGTTTTACCTCAATGCAGAGGCAGGGCAAAGGCCGGGAGTAAGGAAGGATGACGCTCTTCACGGGTTCCTCCTTCTTAATCTGGAAGACAGCCAAAGCATTATGACATAGTTAACGAGTTGGTGCTGGCCGGTTGGAGTCCCCCGATTGATAAGCCACCTTTTATCACTGGGAACACAATAACTGTTTAAACAATAACTTTTATCAAGCGGAGAAAATGTCTCTATATCAATGACGCATAAAACGTCAGCGTTTTAATTAGTGGCAGTCACCTTTAATCTCTTCAGATTCACAGAGAAATAAAGAAAGCGAGTCGGTGAGTAGATAGATTATGACCGCACTACAAATGTGAAATGAATGGGTTACTGACTCACTAACTGGTGAGCAGGAAAGGGATTTTAGTGACAAAGGGTGCTTTCAACAGCCAAACTTGCTTGGAGGGACGTTAACAGGGCTTATTCTTGGATAGGATTCTTCTTCAGCTTCATGCAAATCCTGCCCACTGTACAGGATAACTATGCTTTTTGTTTCCTTCAGTGTGTTATATAGGTTCTTGTGCTTCTTAAAGATCTTTTAAAGAGAAAGTAAGTAAGTAAGATCCTGTTCTCCGTTCACCAATGCGTCGCCATTTACCATAGTCAGATTCCAATTAAAAGAGGGACTAACCAGTTTATTGACGCCCGTGCCAGCGCAGATGAAATCCTTGCGGCGGCACAGACGGAGGTGGTAGCTGTAATCTTCCAGCATGTCCGACACCCGGACACTCAGCTCCCTCTTCTGTGGGTGCACATCGTACGACAGCCTGCCAGCTGAAAGACACATGCGAGTGTGAGATTTGTTTGCTTCGGTCATGGACACACATGAGATATCGCCTCTGGGAGCGGTTTCTCGGCTGGGAAAAAAAAAGTGCACTTACTGATGCATTCTGGGACGTGTCTTCGCAAATCTTCCCTGACGCATCCTGTGGAGAAAACTATTGATTACTAACTGAAAAGATTGCAGCAAGACAACTGTAACATAACTCCTAGCCTAATAATCTACCCACTATAGTTTTCTCTTTACCGCATGAATCATTGAGTCTCTAATGTTTCTATCGATTACAAGGAAGTACTTGGGTAGTGTTCCTGTAACTTTACAGTGTCTGTTTGCATAGTTATGCATATACCCATACCTGGAGCTTCATAGGTGGCTGTCCATGTAATTCCACAGTAGCTTGGCACTGTCTTCACTGTTACTCTGACTTGTTGGCCTGGAGAAATGTCAGTGCAGTCATTCTCGAGTTCCACCTGCGGCAAAAGGGAGAAAGGGAAAAATAAAGACAGACGAAGATAATTTCATGGCGCACAAAGAAATGACAAATTGACAAATTAGCACCTGTACTAGTCTGAGGGATGGGAGATTTGCTTGAATAAAATATCTCAGATGTTACAGAAAAATCGTATTTCCATCAACTTGCTGTTTTTGGCAGTGTAAATGTATCTCCTAAAGAGACTCTATGCAGCAATTTGTAGCAAATTACGTGTATTAATCACTTTTTCATTGGCCATGGGTGAAAAATAAGAGCCTTTTCCTGTTGACGATTTGTTTAAATTGTTTAATGCTGCAGGACAGCAGATTTCTTTGTGAAGGACTCAGGTCGCGACGGTCCAAAGGATGTGACTCAGTGCACGTTCCGCTACGCTAACGAAGAGCGACAGTTGAGTCCTCGCCCAGCACAACAGGTATGAGGAGAAATATGGGTTTTTTTTATATAATAAAGGGTGAAACTCTTATTTACTACGTGGATTTGCATGAAATTTGACTCCCAAAGAAAACTAAATTTGGCATCACACTACACAACTAAATGTCCCAAAAAATTCCAATGAGAAGCTGTTTACAGTCTACCTGCTGTCCAGACATCCTTTCTCTCGACGCTCTTGTGAAGCTGAAAATTCGGCAGTTCCCCATCATCCCCGTGGCCATGGCGCAGATGGACACGCCATGGACGGACTCTGGGGGAGAGAATTGCATCAAAGTCAGAGGCCTGCAGGACGGCTTGAAGACACAAAGTGTCAGCATTTGAGTCAGCATTAGTTTGGATGACATGCAGGAAGGACGTTATGCGTCACGTTTTTTTGGCAGAGTCAAACTAAATCCGAGTTTCCCTGCTCCAGCCAGTGCACTGTGGACAAATGTGCCTCAGTGTGTGCTTTGAACCACACCTTATTAGATCAGGCACTTCCTGTCCAGGAATCAGGAACAGAAGACGTCAGCTGATATTTTCATGATGCAAAAGCAGAAGTCTGATCGGGGGAAAGTGTTTGTCTTCATGAATGAGACTTCCTTTACTGTTCATCTGTGTCATCAGTGATAACAATCTTTTACCATGACTGGTCGCATGTCGGCTCGACTACACCCGAAGAGTTCCTTTGGAAACTCATTACAACAGAGTTAAAATCAGCAGAGTCAGGACTTCTGCTCATCAGTTACAGAGAATTACAGAATTTTTTTTTGCCAAATAAAAGACAGAGTGGTAGAAAACAGGCAGCCACTGGTTGCGTAAATTCCTTCTCGAGCCTCTTTTTTATACGCGTCATGGCAACTACTAATCGATCGGCCGAGGGACAGTCCAGCAATTGGAGGTAATGCAACACTTGTGGATGCAAACCGTGACGTGGTGGGCGAGGAGCTGTTTTCATAATGAAGTTTGTATTCAAAAAGTTTGTGAGGCGACTAACACTTTTTCGTTATCTACTTGACTCACGGATTCAAACACATCACTCGTAGAGTCTCGTGACTGGTTTGTGATCCGTGGGGTAGGTTAACGGTGTACATGGCTGCCAAAATATCTCTTTTGACCACACGATGTGATTTAATCAATGTGAAAAGTAATCGCATTACTGTAATACTTTACTGATTGAGTGATGCATTCCTGCCCAACACTGCCTCTTGGTCACACATTTTCATATACATTAATAGTGGCTTAAATCAAATTGTTTAAGTAATTCATTGGAAAATGTACTTCCCTGAGAGTCACGACTATTTTTTCTATTGGGTACCATGAATTGAATTGGCATAAATTGGCATTAAACATAATTTATCGAAAACAAGAAATTTCATAAATATCCGTTTCAAACAAAACAGAAGAAAAATGTCAAAATGGTCACTGTAGGAGGAAGGTTTTCAAAGACGCAATATCTAACAATCTTAGTTGAAAACATCAGAAAGTAAACAAAATTATCAACAAATTGTGAAGAAAAAACATTTCGATATTATGATGAAGAGATTTTTACTCAGTTTAGCATGCTAACCAGCTAGCTCAGGCTCATCCAGGTCCAAAGCTCCAGTGCTAGCAGTCTGGCTAAATGAGCTAACCAGCTAATGGTAGCTACTGTTTGCAGCAGTGGGCTGTTATTCTTCTTATTCTATGCTGTGATCTGCTTGCCTCCAATTTTGTCTCGAGTATTAATTCAACAGGGCGCTGATTCTTACATATTGCACCTTTAATCAAACTATCTGGTAAATGTTTGCATCATTTACATACCATGAAGTTGTAACTTGGCTTTGATTCTGAGGTGCAGTGAGCACTTCTGCTTCCCCTCACACCTCATGACCGGGGACAGGCTGATGTTGTGGAACACGGAGAATGTGTCGAGGCCTTCGGCGGCGGTCTGACACGGAGGAGGAAATATAGCTGGCAGAAAAAATACATGGCACGTTATCTTTCAGCACCATTCATTAGAAATCCCTGATGCAGTGAGGTTTTCATAACAGAGATAACTGAAGGTGTTCCAGCTGGGCGTTCAGTGGAAGTTAGAACATAGGGTGTGTACTATTATCTATTATTCACTGAGAAAAAAAAATTATGTCAGCATTCCTCCATCATGATAAAGACATAGGTATTCCTCTTTGTGCTCTTTGAATACACATGTAATTTATGTGTCCTGCTCGTTTTTTTCACCACAAGGAGGTCAATTACAATGGTTTAATTTGACGCACACATCCTAAAAGACATGTACATTGTGTGTTTATCTTAAGTGGAAGTCAGGAAGTTAGGCATTTAAAATGTTCTCATAGCTTTTGATAGGTGAGGCGGCCTACTGTCAGATCTTTAAAAATGATTTAAGAGGTTTCCAGTTTCACATGATGGTTTTAATGTATTTTTATAGGATCTAAACCAATTCCAAACAAAGTTTCTTTGGCAACATAACAGTGAAATAAAAACTCATAAAAATGACAGCGATTCTGGCAGCAACACACAGAGTCGTTGTGCAAAACCATGTCCCGTGTGCATGCATGAGTGCAGATGTGATGCAGCGACCATGTCTGTACTCACGATCTGGCTTGTTCTTGCAGTGAAGGCCCTGCAAGGAAGAGATGAAAAGAGCACTCGGGTGAAACAGGCCACTTTTTTCAGTTGGAGATGCTTTGATAAAGTAATTCTTAACACATAGAACAAAGGTCTGCAAAGGCAAGCTCTGCAGAGGAGGGAATTCCCAGATAAGGAGCGTTTTACATCCTCATTGCTCCTTCAGGTAAAACCCAACCAGTTCATAACCACTGTCTTGCTGCAGGTTGTTATGGTCCAAACAATCAGCCCAATACAAAGGGTAATTACATGTTGCAATCACTTACTCTACTTTTTTTTTTTGTGCTTTTAGGGCAGTTGCAACACGAGCCTGTGCTAAGCTGTGTGCATTACCGAAGTCATTAATTGCAGCACTATCTTCCTGGGCTTGCTTCCAAAATTTGTTAAAAACACGTCCTTGGTTATAAATCAGCCAGAAAATGTCTTTTACATTTAGCAGACGCTTTTGTCCAAAGCGACTTACAGTAATTCATACATAAAGTCACACACTGATGGCGGTGGCTGCCATGCACGGTGCCGACCTGCACATCAGGAGCAGTTTGGGGTTCAGCGTTTTGCCCATGGATACTTTGACATCCAGACCAGGGGAGCAGCTGTTGTGTTTTTTTCTTCCTCCCCAGGCTTGAGTAAATGATTAAGTAAGTACACTTCAAGCACTAGACGTGAGCTCAGTGAATGTGTGCGTCAGATGCTGCATGTGTGCAGTTCAGCGTGCAAGAGTGAGTCACCAGGTGAGTCGCACAGTGTCAGGCATTGACTATACAGCAGTGTGTGAGAGCTCCTCCATCGTTATTTCTTTGTTTGACTATTTGGAGAGCCTCATAGAAGAATGTGCAGTAGTAGTAGTAGTAGAATCAATCATAGTTGCCGTGCTGTAGTATTAGCAGCAGAGGTTAATAATAGGACGTCTATATTTAGCAGCTCAGTGACGATGTGTGAGTGTATATTCTGAGGATGCAGTCTTACCTGAGAACACCTGGTGCCACATCCCTCTATCCTCTCCAGTCCTGTGCTCCCCGCTGCAGCTCCACTCAGACCCAAGCACCAGTGAGACATCACCAAGGCAGCCCACAGGATCATTTTTCACCAGCCAGTAGCAATACACACAATTCTGCTGCTGCTCTGCTTATTCTCAAATTCCTGTGACCTTTTCTTCTTGTTCCCTTTTCCCTGTTCCTCTTTTCTTCTTCTTCTTCTTCTTCTTCTTTTTCTTCTTCTTCCTGGGAGGGTGAGATGGGGGTCAGCCTTATCTGAACAGGGAGTTTGGGAGGTTTTTGTTGCTTGTTTTGTCCTAAAAATGTGTGTGCTGGGGCAGAGCCAAGCACCCAAATGAAAGACAAGCAGCTGAAAACTGTGGACTTAAATATTCTTGAGTGGAGGCGGGGCCTGAAGGGTTTCATTATAGTTCTGTGTGGGAAACACGCACAAACCAGAGGGACCTTTCCTCCTAGCAGCACTTCCAATAAGGTTTGATAATAATGAGCCAACAGTGACGCTGCACATCCCCTTCTCCGTTTGATTTTACTAACTGGCACCCATGACATGCTTAAAGGTGCACTTTGTAGTTTTGGTAAGAAGAGAAGAGTCTTCATTGACTGATTTTGTATACCTAAATAGACAAATTCTTTGTTTTCATGACTGAATAAACAAATTGACCTTAAAAGGACAACACAATTTCGTACTGTTTTTTTTTTGTTTATACGTGGCGGACCCTGCCACCTTTTCTAGCTTCAAACAGTGTTCTGGGGACCTTATTTTCCTCTGAGCACAGCTCGTTTATTCAGCAATGGAAAAGATAAATATTCCTGAGTTTGTGTTATAACCCCGTTAATATTGTAAATATTTGGGTTTGAATTTGTTTTCCAAAACAACATAGTTCTCCCCTTTAAAAAATAAACATTCTATTTGACTGTCACTTAGTCACATACAAGTAATTCTGTGTTATGATTTCCCCCACTGCTTCCAGTCAATCCGACTCATTCCAGGGTAAACGTTTTTTCTGACGTTTTCTGTATATGTACATAGCCTTCAGTCGAATCCCATTCAAACAGAGTTCATGAGAAAAACACGATAGCTGAAACTCAATAAGAGCATGATGTTGATTATGCTGTGTTCACCCTATACAACCTCTCTCTGAACCCTACAGGGCAGGGTAGGACTGCTGCCACATGCAAAAACACTGCTGGTTGAATTTGAGGATTCAGTTATATGGAGGGGGACTTAAGGTGCATGTCCAGGATTAGGTTTCTTAACATGTGGTTGATAATGGTAAACCACAGAAAAATCCTTCGCCCATGGCTTCAGTTAGTCATGACAGTCACCCTTGACATTTAACTCCCCCGTGATTGCACACAGAAAACTTCCTCTTGGCTGGAAGCTACTTCATGCCCTTACATGGCATGTAATACACTGTGGGGCTGACAGAAGCTGGAATCTTAGACTGTGAAGCTGTGAAATAAAAGGATTATACCCATATGAATACTCGTTTTTAATGTGTTAGCGTTCAGTTCCTTATTTACACATCCAGCAGATACAGATTAGCAACATTATCATTTTTGTGGAATTAATATTAACTGTCCTTTAATCTTTCAACTAACTACAGGAGGAAATATTTTGTTTTTCAGAAGTTAATTGTTCTCCTTTGCCAGCTCGTTGCCTCCGTCTGCTGTCTGGGGCTTGTTTTGGCCAAAAACGACACTGAGAGAGCAGCGACAGTCAACCCAAAACAGCAAAACCGAGAGCCCAAAACCAAAACAATAAGCTGAAAGACGCTACAAAAAAGTCCATAGAGCCGACAGGACCTGCAGATTATATCAATGATTTAAAGTCTTTAAATCCAACTCCTTCTCTTTAACTGGCATACAAATAACACAGACGTATACTTTCAAATTGCATGCAGTGCAATCCCAGGAGCACAGTCTTGTGTGCAGGCGATAAACCGATCCGTCCCACTACCTTCTGTGGATGGTAGAGAGCAGATGGTAACAAACATAAACATGTAGCAATCGCTGTTTGGTTAGGCTTAGGCAGCAAAACTGGGTTAAAAAGACAAACAATACTTGGTTAGGTTTTAAGAAAAGATGAAGTGTCATCTCTCGTTTTTTGAGAGCCCCCTTGCCCCTCAGACAAGGGGCTTACAAAGGGTAGCAGTTGAAATCTGTCCCTGTGAAATGTACCTGTATACCTAATGAACTGTAACACCTATTTAAGTCAAGCAACAGGGTAGTTTGGCAGCATAGAAGTTGTCAATTGAGAGATATTTGCCAAATGATGGTAAGCTACCAAGCCATTGCTTTATGCTTGTTATAAAGAAAAGGACAATAATACGTTGAAAATTACAGTTCTCATGACAGAACATGAACAGGCAAAAATGGAAGGTTAGGGCACGGTGGCAGTGGCACGAGGAGTATTGGGATGAGCCTTGAACTGTTTTCTACAGAAGTTAAAGGGAAGGACTGGTGCATCACATGCAAGCAAAATTGGACACTGGGTTAGGGTCAAACACATTATTTGTATGCAAATTGAAGCGACACGGCTGTTAAATCACCTGAAAATGAACTGTAAATGTTTCATTTTTATACTTCGCTTCAGTATTGTTGTATTTAAACCTAATACCTGGTAACTGGCAGCCCCAAAGCAAGTCAACCATGAACGTTACTGACGGTGCCGCCTCTTACGTGCATCCCTAAGAACATCTTGTACAGCCAGGGGCAGAATGTCCTGGACAGAGAGGAGCCGCCCGTGAAACGCCTAAAAGGAATGTCTTCAACTCCTACCACTCGCCTCCAAGATTATCTCAGGTTTTTTGGCCAGTTCTGATGACGGTAAATCACTGCTTCATAAAACTTGGGTCAACACGGGTGAAAAAAGCCGCAATAAAATGTGTGCCAACAGCGACCTCACAGCGCCACAAGAGCAACACCTTCGGTTGTGTTTTACTGTCAAAGGCTGCTCTTCTTTTAAACGCGGTGTTGTGCAACGAAATGAAAGCACCAGATCATACAAGAGATGAGGCAGATGGGACAGATGTACCGATTACCGCCAAGGCACTCCAAAGAAAAACTGATTCATGGCGCTCATAATCTGAAAAAACTGATTTAATCTTGCCACTGTGTTAAGAGAGTTTGATCTCAAGGAGACGCCCTGAGAAAAAACGTATCATTGTGTAGTTATTGTGATTCATTGATGTGTGAGCCTAAAAATAGAAAGTGATTAGGCAGCTATGTTCTGTCCTGCCAACGGAAACACCCGCTAGAATGACAAGATTGTCAATTAAGAAGTGGACAAAAGGCAATGGATTAGTTTCCATTTCACACTTTGCACTTTGGGAACCTTTTGAGCTTCCTCCGCAAAGAGTTGGCGAGGCAAAACAACACTGACATGACCTGGCGTGAAGATTACAAAAGAGCTGTTGACACAAGACCTTTTTTTCTTCAGAACCCTCGTCACTATTTTACACTACAAAATTGCTAATGTAAAACAAAAATGCTATCAGAGGTATAAACCACCTGCTTTTGTGCGATGGCGCTATCTACTGGGACTCAGCGTGTATTACACTCGTCATGACTTTTAAAGGTACATTACCTTTGGGTTACTGAATGATAAAGATGATGTCACAAGTGCATGTAACCTCGGCTCGCAAGAAAGTCTCACTCTCGACTCATCAAAGGACCCAAACGCAAGACACACGGAGGCGGGCGGGTGGAAAACAAGCAAGCAAGCTTTAACGAGCCGATGTCCAGTATCAAGAAGCAGCAATAAAGAATGGAAAGCGGCAAAAAACTGGCAACAAAAAGGCAAGCAAGGAAGAAAAAGCCACGAGAGAACAAAGCGGGGACACAGAGGGCACAGGACTGACAGCTGAACCAACAAAGACTGAGGGAAGAACACAGGCTTAAATCACTCAGGGAGTGATTAAACAATGAGATACAGGGGGGGAAAATGTAAAAACAGACCAAGAGAAGGCATGGAAAGTAAAACATGACACAAGAGGTTTCAACATTAAACAGGAAACAAAACCCTAAAGTGTCAGTGTTGGCGTGTTGTTTTTTGTCTTTCATAGGTCCCATTCTGAGGGCAGTCATGTTTTTTTATTCGGCCACATCACCTAAAGACAATGAGAGTTCATGTTGGGAGGTAAAGACACACACCCCTGTCTACATCAGTGGAGCTGAGGTGGAACGGGTGAATAGTTATAGGTTCCTTGGAATTACCATCACTGAGAACCTATCTTGGTCATTACACATCACCACGCTGGTTAAAAAAAAGCACAGAGGACAATACGTCACAAACTAGCATGGTTCCTGTACACCCACCCAGAACATCACCGGCCACACCTACAGAGCATCAGTGATATCGGTGAGGTAAGGTGTCTGCACAGAGCCCAAAGGTTACTAAATTACCCCAGCAACAGTCTGTCCACCCTGCTGCCATCTGGCAAAAGATACAGAAGTACCCACTGCTGTTACACTGGACTACGGACCTCAATTCATCATCGAGACTCCATTGTCTAAAACAGACGTAGCAGGGCTCAAAAGGACTCATACTTCATTTTGTTTTTTGATCCTAACCTTGTGCCTTGAAAACACAAACGTTTTTAGGTTAAAGAAAAAAAAAAAAAAGGTTAGGTTTTGTTTCTATAATGAGTTCTCATTTAATAATAATAATAAAAAAGAGAAGAATAAAAACAAAAGAATGACTAGCACCATGAATTAGATAAAGAAGAAGAATTAGAAGAATTTGATGAAGAATTAGATGAAGAAATAGAATCAGAAGAATCAGATGAAGAATTAGAAGAAATAATCTCAGAAGAATTAGAAGAAATAGAATCAGAAGAATTAGAAGAAGAGGGGAATTAGATGTAGAAGAAGAAGAATTAGATAAAGAAGAAGAAGGATACACACATATTGTTACATCTTACCAATAGTACTTGTTGGCAGCTTGTATTTGAATGAAATCCTTTCGGTTGATTAAGCTTTAGACATCAGGAGAAGTTGCTCTCTCAGGAGTGTGCCGCGCGTAATTACGCGCAGGTCAAACTGCTCGGATCTTGTCTTGAATTTGACAAATCGACGCGTTGGAAAATCTTCTGCACAACAGACTGCTGAGCCATTTGACAGATCCCAGCTTTATAGAGCGACATCATTTGGAGGGGGAGGCAGGAGACGCCCTCTGTGTGGAGGTGGGACGTGGGAAAGAGGGTCCGTGAACTCCACCAAAGATTTATTTTTACGGGGAAAAAAAAGAGTCAGACATTTTCCTTTAGTATATCCTACATACGTCTGTCGTGATCGCAGCTACTAATTTACCAACCGCCATGTTAGCGCCAAGTAACACGTGCTAGATTATATTACATTATTGTAATGTGGTTATTTTCGTTTAGGCAACTCGATTACACAGCGGGGTGTGATCTGGACCTCTCAGCACTGACAGGGCTGATTTAATTTTAACGAGGAAAAATGCTCCTTTTCCCCTGTGAGCTCCAGGGATCAGCGAGTCCTACAGGCTGTACAGTGTCCGTGCTGACTTACCTTTAACCTGCTGTCAGCCGCTGTAAGCTGCTCACCCTGCACTGGAAGAATTATCAATCTTTGCTCATCCTGCGCTGCAAAAAATCTCAGTCGCGGCGTGTGATTTAGCCTTCAGAGGCTTGAAGTAGTGTTTCATATTTAAGTACATTAAATTCGTTTGGTTTTTTTTTGTTGTTTTTTTTTTCAACTAATAATTTTCGTTTGCTGTCTGTGAATTGTTTTACTGTCTTTAAAATAAAGTGCGTTGTGAATGTGTGCGTGCGGTGGATCCCTGGACATTTTGTCAACGATTCAAATATCCAAACAGCACGAAAACATATTTATTTGACATCCCCGGTTGTCTTATATTGCTTTATGCTTTTAAACTCTGGTTCATGAGCGCACACGCGAGCCATGGTGAGCGTGCGCGGAGCGAACATTTTTTGCAGTGTGCGCCCGTGGCCGCGTCACATGACCCGTTAATCTTCTGTGTATTTCCGCGTTCA
>OMLP01028109.1:25070-35656 GCA_900302685.1 Spondyliosoma cantharus
TGGCCGGGTTCATGGGTGGAATCGTGGCCGGGGGCGGCTCCGGCGAGAGGGGCAACACTGGCTCCGAGCTGCCGCTGAAATTCCCCTACACCAGACCTCAGTTTCTTGGACTGTCTTCGGATGAGATCGAGTGCTCCGCGGACCACGTAGCCCGGCCCATCCTCATCCTGAAGGAAACCAGGAGATTACCGTGGGCCACCGGATACGCTGAGTAAGTAACCTGCTGTCAAAGCGGCTCTTGGTGTCTTTGCGAGTGTCATCACATGGGGCATTTCGCGTAAAGCATCTGTGTGGAGTCTTACGGAGGCCCGAGTGCCTGCAGGTGATCACAGCTACACTGAATGGTCTCCTCTCACAGTCTGAAAAGACTCTCAGCTGCACCTGTTGTGACCCACGCCCATCCCCATCTCCATCTCCAGCATGCATCCACTCAGCATCCCCTCTCTGTCTGCACTCTGCACACTTTATTGCGTGCTGTTAGAAGTGGATAACATGCAAAGGATCACAGCCCAAGCTGGTTTCCCTCGCACAAAGAGGATGATGCACCTTCCACCAGCTGCATCTGGGTATTAGTCTACAACTGGGCTCTATTTCTGGCTGGATGTGTGTGTTGGATTGCACGTTGAAATCCTTCAGATGTACAGCAGCAAACCGGTTCAAAAAGGTGCAAAGCACACATTCGAGCTCGGCCGTCCTGACTCCAGACTGCTGATGCGGTTAAGTGATGAGTTGGTTGCCATTTGTTCCTGTCAGCATGTAGATGGTACAGCAGGGCAGCGCGTCACGTTTCACACAGCGGTTTGAACAGGCACTTAGAGAAACGGGGAATAATGAAGTCTACTGCATTCTTTTGTGTACCACAGTAAGTTGAAAAAAACTGAGACAGATTTGTTTGTAACTGAGGCAGATACGTCTGGAGAAGAAGTTCAAGAGTCTTTCAGCTACAGCTGCAATCAGCGGATCGACTGTTTTCCGCCCTCGGTCAATGTATCACAAAGTCGCCCCGTCTCCACCCTGATACCAGCAGTATGTGCGGTTAACATTTCACAATGAGATAACACAGAATGTTGTGGAGAACCAAGCAACAAATCAGGAACTTACTAGTAATTAATCAGTAGTTATCACTTAGTTCTTGAACAACTGACAAAGGACAAATAAAGAGAAAGATCTACCTACTTTTCTGTGGTATTGTATCAGTTGATGTCTTAAAGGTGCGATATGTAATCAGCCACCTCTTGAATTCATACTCCCAAAAAAAAAAATAAGAGGCAGCATATCGCCAGAGCAATTGCTAACTGCTGCCAACTTAAGCTGCTTTTACCTGGTTAGCTCAGTTAGCCATGCAGCTAGCAGTCCAGACCATGTCCCCAGGAAGAGCACCGGTCTTTATTGGTATTACGAGAAAGGACGGCCGGGACAAGCTGGTTTGCATGCCTGCTTCAGTAGATCTTTAAAATGCATCCATTTTTTTCATGTTGCGTTGATAATTTTAGTTATTTTTTTCAAATTTGAATAGAGTGGTGGATCATATTGAGTTGATATTAGAAATGCAAGATCACTGCATCATTACCATATCAACACATGTTATTTTCGTGCCTAGCAGTGCAGACTACGCTTGAATATTTATAAATAGTTCTGCTGAAGGTCTTTTGAACTATTTTTTTTTTTTTGCAGGAAAATGTTTGTTCTGATCCTGCAAGGTTTTTCACTCGCAGATATTATTAGAACTAGTCCCACCCACTCCTCTCTCCCACTGGATTGTAACAGAATAATGCCACAGAGGTGGACTGAGTTGGAAAAAAGTATTTAGATCGAGAGGTCTTACTCAAGCACACTTTTACCCAATCGCTATGAATAAAAATCAGGTTAAAGTAACAGTTTAATACTTGAGGGTTTACTTGTGGGTTGATCAGGCCTGTGGTCATATCTTCCTTTTCTTTCTTTCTCAGTGTTAAACACACACTCACCACACACTGATAGTCGGAGCAGGCATGAGGTGTCTCTTTGGGACCAGTGTGGTTAATGAGTTCAGCTCATGTCAGCATTTAGCTGTAATTAAAGCCTCCTGTGTTACGATTACAGCAGCCATTTTGCCTCTTTTTTTTCCTTTATAGAATAAAGGCATATCCAAGACAACTTAAGTCATAGTTTAATCTTTTGTCTGCTCATAGCCTAATTCACTATTCATTAAATCCCTTCTGGATTTGGGATTGTCCAGTCGTAGCTTAACCAAATCTATCCTGCCACGCACTGGACTTCTCCGTATGTTGAAAGCGTAGTGCATGGACCTGTAGCAAGAGCAATTATCGGTATATAAGTATAGGTTGGCCTTTTTAAAACCAAAAAGACTCTTTTGAAAGTTTATAGAAAGGTTTAAGTTCAGGTGTGTTCTGCTGTGACGTAAACTGCATATGTTAGCATTTCCGGCGAACTAGCTTACGACCTAGCAGGAACTTCACGTTACCTCTAAGGCCAAAAATAAGTTTTATTAAAGCACTGTTAACACGAGCTCATACAATGTGTAATATTTCCTGTTTTGCCGAGGTTTGCCCTTGATGCAACTACATCAGCATTCAGGTTGTCGTTAGCAGCTAGGTTTGTAGCCTCCTTCAGCAATCCCACCCACACCTGTTACCCAAGATGGCATTATCTTAGTTAAATATATCTGATAGTCACCCTTAAAGTTTGTATTTCAAACTATTTTTTGATAATACTAACAATAAAGCTAAGTCTGCCTAAGTGAGTAGGTGCCCACCATACATACCACTAGAGATGTAGCCTATGATACCATTCTTCCCTTCCAATACCTGAACTTTTCGTAGCCTATTGGCCGATACATATATATGAATATATATTCATATGTTATATACATACATTGCTATTGTTTAACTGCTGTACTATTTACTGAAGTTACAAAAGTCACCTGCCTTTTACAGATATTGTCCACTTGTGCAGTAAAATATCAGTTGCATGCAGGTGTGCAGGATGCTGCTGGAAAGTAGCAGGGTCATGTTCCTAATGAATAAATTATATGGTATTGGATTGGTGCATACAGTGGACCTGCCATTATTTCAGGCAGGTGCAGAGGCATTTCCGATTCCAGGTAATGGTATCCAAACAACGCTACCGTTATCATTGTAAACATATGTAAGGTTTTTAGTTCTGGGCCTCACAGTCCCATTAGAACTACAACATTAAAGAAGATATCTAAGCCACCTTTTATTCCATTCAAACTTTCCAATTTTGCCATTGTATTTTCTTATCTCGCACGTTCAGATGGCCGTGCAATCCTGACCAAAACCCTCAAGAAAAAACACTACATTTTGAGTGTTTAAGGATTTAACTCGTAGCTCTTTTGCTGTTATTGTTCCTTTGATGTTCCGTGTTAAACAGAGGCAAAGCTACATACCATTGTGCTTCACAAAATAATTATCTCATCCTTGGGGCGAATGTCTGGCCCAGAATCTGTTGCCGAGGGTACAGAAACAAAGGGGGCATTAAATGCCTGACAGTGGAGGGGGAAATTAGGTTTTGTTCCTAATGGGAGGAAAGTTAATTGTCCCGAATGGAACAAAAATGTGATTGGCAGAGAAATGAAATGACGATCGTTCTTCCTGCAAATGGTGAAATGAGGACAAATTAGATGCAAGAGTACTTTCAACTACAAACACACACACACACACACACACAAAAACAAACACACACACACCCAAAACACACACACACACACACACACACAATAGCAGCAGCTGCACACACCATTAAATAGAGTGACACAGAAAGATCCACCATTGATTTAACCTATTGAACGCAGAGTTGCCATGAAGGCTGAGGATAGTTTTTGCTAATAGTTTTTACATTTGGGATTCAGAAGTTTGCGTTTAAACATGTATTTTGCTCACACACCAGTAGTGTAAAATCAGAAAGACGTGATCTCATCACACACCCATAAGATGTCATCAGATTACAGTGTTTGCTGACCGCAGATGACATGAAGCAGACAAAGGCTTCCTGGACTTCGGCGTATAGACAAGCTCAAAAGTGGTCGATGCGTCAGGGTGTTTTATGACCGTAATAACTCAGAGGGCATGCTGTACGATAATTATGGGTGCAGTGGTGGGTTTGAAAGCAGAGCTGAGTAGTCAGAGTGAGGACCAGCCTTCTGGACATCATGGGTTTTATACAATACAGGCATCACCATACACAGTAGTACACATATATGTGCCTTACATAGCCATATTGTAAAGCACAGCATGCAATTATAGTGACAATAGAACAGAACAGAATTTAATAGAATAGAAAATGCATACTCATAAACATTTTATCAACACATGCACTGACTTTGGCTAAGTATCTCTCTTCCTATACAAGGTTAGCAAGCATTCGAGGCAAAGAAGCCTGCATGATGCTGCCTCGCAGACAACATCCACAGTCTGGGTCTATAAATAGACATGCCAATTTCTAAACACACACACACACACACACACACACACATTCACAACACCCTCCAGAGATGTCTGTCACACTTGCCAGTCTCATTGGAGCTCTCCACTGTCTCCGTTTTCACCTTTTATTGGTAGTCCAAGCACTATCATGAGCATCAGTATCATTTAGCAGGTTTAGTGTGCCCTTCAGATAGCCAGTAAAGGATTATGGTGACCCAGAAAAAAGCTACCTGCCCAAATTTTAATGAAGACATTTTTTACTCAGTTGTAGTTGTTGGAAGGAGAAACTGCATTATATTCTTTAAATTGTTGTGCTGTGTATCCAAAAGTCTCAAGTAATGACGCAGACCTCACAGCCTGGGCCATAGCTAACACTGTGGACGTCAAGGTTATGTTATCAGTATTTGGAGGCTTTATCAACCTATGGGAATTACATGGCTCAAGTCTAAGAATCTTCAACCACACTAATCTGTTAACAGTCCTTGGAGCTAAATTGCAAACTATAACATGCTGAAGATTACCATACCAGTTATGTTTATTCTGTTCACCATTTTTGTGTGTCGGCATGCTAATATTTGCTAACTAGAATGGCACCAAGTAGAGCTCATAAGTTCGCCAAGGCCCAACAGTCCCCTTCAGTTTAATCAAGCCTAATCCAATATCAAACTTGATAGCCCTTTATCAGTCTAAATCTTAAACCACCTATAACTGCTCAACCATAATTCAAGATCATCAGACACAGGATGTGCGTTAAATTACACACACAAATGGATACCAGCCACCTAAATGAGGCTATCTATGCTAACCAAAAATATATATAAAAAAAAAAAGTCCTAGTCACAGTAATAAATAAAGTTAGAAGAAATTCCTGAATTTGCTCCTTTATCTGGATCCACACCAACATTTTTGGGGTCTATTCTGGGCCCAGATCCATAATCCATCGAAGTTTCATGGAAATCCGTTCCGTAGTTTTTGTGTAATCCTGCTGACAAACCAACAAACAAATGGGCACAGGTAGAAACCTAACCCCCTGGGCTGAGGTAATTAGCCAGAAACAACAAGTAAAGCAGAGGCTGATTGGTGATTAGTTCAGCATGTAATTAGTTCCAAATGTAAAGGGGCTACATGTTACAATTTGCAGCCATTTACACATATTAATCACTTTTTTTATTGGCCATATGTGAGCGATTGTAACTTCATGTGAATAATTAGACCTTCCCTGTCTCTCTCAGTTTCCTGCACAAGCCTGTAGAATTTGTTTAAGTGGTTCAATACTGCTGGACTGTGGATTTCTTTGTGAAGCACTGGGATCAGAAGCTCACAGAAGTTCTGCAGGGCCCCTTTAAGTGTTGGAACAATGCTGAAATTTTGTCTTGATAACGGTGTAACGTGACAAGTTTAAGTGAGAACTTAGTGTTGTGGAATTTCGGCTCGCTTGACCATTCGGGAAAGATGAAGAAGACTCAGAGACACAGATGGCGTACGTTGAGATAGCTTATAAAGCACGATCATGGAGGAGCAAAAAAAAAACATCACGTCTGTCTGCACAGAGTGTTGTCATCATAATCCTAACGAGTCGTCCCCACTGTCCAAATTATATCTTACAGCTTCAGGAGGCAGTGCGTATTACATGGTTATCTGTTTAACAACATCGCAAGGGGGGTGATGCAGAGTCTCTCCCCTCTAGAGGTAAAATAGGTCAGAGACACTTTGTCTGTAAACATAGATAGATCGAAGGCCTCCTTACGAGGTTTACGCAAACAGTTAGCTTAGCCTTGGCTTGGTTCATCAGACATCTGCTCTGTAGACATATCTACAGCAGCTTTGCGTATCTAGGTTGCAGAGACCATGAGAAGATTGCCCGTAGACTCTAACGTCTGTACAAGACACTTATAACCTCCTATTGTATGGAGACATCATTTCCTGGGAGAGTCATATTTTTCCCCAACACTTAAATCTGCTGGTGTTGTCGGATGAAAACTAAGGCATATGATTTATTTCAGTCCGGTGAACCTAATGACGAAGCATCTCCATAGCTTCGCTGCTCGCTTAGCTGCAACCTCACGTGTGATTCAAGTATCTTTTGGTGTGATTTTTTTGTCTTAATTTTGTACCGACAAAAAAACAAATATAACACATTGAGTGTTTCTCCACCAAACACTGTGTTACTCTCAGTTTGAACCAGTGTTCAGGGGAGAAAACCTCAGTCAGATAAAAGGATCAATGAGCAAGGCAGACTAGACTGATTCAATCAAGCAAACCTCTTTGTCTCTGCAACCTCTCGCTTCCAGAAAATATAAATGGTTAACTTAATTACAAAAAAACGTATGTCTAATGCAGTTGATTCACTTTCCAACCTTTGTTTTGTTGGTGTCAAGTGGAAATTTGGGGTATTTGACGAGAGTCAGGGCAGTGTTACAGTGGGTCTAATAGCCTCTGCATATTTAAAATCCTGGCCACAGCCCTGCTCATTTATTTCTTCTTACACTGCTTGTGTCGACAACACAGAAAAATGCTGCGATCTAATAGAAGAATAGAGACACCACTTTTATGCGGACCTCACGGTTATCGTGTGGCTGTCCCTAATTGTTTCTGGGTTACATATCTTCTCGGTACCATCTCTGGGGGTCTACCTAGTTAAATAAGTAAGTAAGTAAGTGCAAAGGGCTGTACAGGATACAGTAAACATAAAACATGAATAAAAACAAACATAATAAAATAAATAAGATGAAATAGAATAACCATACATGTACAGATATCTGCAGAGAGTAGTTACAGAATAGAGACATCCAATCCTTGATAGCAGTCAGGCAGTCATGGAGGATACTGATATTGGCTATGTCGTTGCGTTTAAATGAGAAATACATGAGGCATCAAAGATGAATAAGGCAACACACACAGAGCATATATGTACAGTCAACACACAAGCGAAGACTTGTAATTGTCCCAGGAGCGACGGTCCCCATGCATCAGGATCCTCCCAGCAGAGCCATACCGCAAACGAGCTCTCGTTTTTTGATCCTCATTGGGAAAATGAAATGTACGAAAGCCACTGCTCGGCCGGGTGTAAGCACACAAACCTCAGGCTGTGGCTCAGACTAATTGCTGTGATCCTGCAGTGAGCCATAATAACCATGAAACACTGGAGGCCCGTTTCATCCGACAGGAAGCATCTGATGTCGGCTTTCATTCGGTCGCTTGTTCCAGACCACAGCTGTCAGACAGACAAAAAATAAGGCCTGAAAGTATGTTGCCAAATGTTTTATATAATAGGACCTCTGAGCTGCTGTAGACAGGGTAAAATGTAAGTTAACCCGTATGTATCGTGCTCCTGCAGGGTCATAAATGCCGGCAAGAGTGCGCTGAATGAGGACCAGGCCTGCTGCGAGGTGGTGGTAGCGAGAAGGAGGCCTATGAGCTACTGCCCCCCGTCCACGCCCAGCAAGACTCCCACAGCCAAGAGGCGCAACTCCCTGCCCAACGGAGAGGGCCTGGGGCTCCGTATGGAGTACGGCAAGCTGGGAGAGGTAAGAAAACAAACACACACACACACACCCCATTGAGCATGTATATGCACAAAGGGTTTGCAGCACACTCACAGTACATGACGCATATATAAACAGTTATGCTCTCAGGCATACACATGAATACACAGTGAGCGGTGACCTAAGTACTGTAGCCGTAATCTCAGTAGTAAACAGTTGGAGTGAACATCAGGCATGTATGTGGAGTGTGTTTAGTTCTGGTGTGTTAATTAAAAACCACGGCTACGGCTAATTTGAACTGCGACTAATCTTCAGGTTGTCGTTTAACAATTTTTTTCAATTAAATATCATAAGATCAACATTATCTACGTTTTTTTTTACGATTCATTGTCTCATCCTTTCAGCTGTAGACGCTACTTCTGTTTTGACTTAAATCTAGATCTCATGAATGCAATTTTTCTCTGATGCAGATGATCATTCAGTGCTGGCCACCAGTCAAAAAAAGTCTGTGAAAACAGTTCTCTGTCCGACAGGAAGCAGCTGAGACAGATCTCAAGTTATGTCACGATTGTTTATTCAAAACCCCCCCACATGTTTGTGTTATTCGTTTCCATGGATACACCCACTGGGACGCCTAGTACATGTTTGTCAGGGAATGATGATCTCATTCAAAATGTCCAGGGATAAATTATTTAATTTTTTGTAAATAATGGTTTTTTTTGGTTGTTTTTTTTTCAGGCATAAACGCCTTTATTTTTGGCAGCGGATAGATTGGAAATGTGAGAGAGAGGGGGTGTGACATGCAGCAAAGGTCCTCCGGCTGGGGGTTCGAACCGGGGTCCGCTGCGTACGTGGCATGCGCTCTAACCACTCAACTACCTGCGCGCCCAGTTAATCGTTTTTTTTTAATGGGGTAGAAAGTGAACTTTGCTTCGGACAGACAAAAGAAAATTGCGGTAGGTCGCTGCTGGACGGCTTCAGCCGAAAAGAGAGCAGAAAAAAACAAAGTGAGAGAGAGTGTGTAATCAAGCTCAGGTAATACCAAGCAGAGTGTGTGACGGCACGGACCTGACAAAGCCTTTTAAGCTCCAGAGGGAAATGAAGATCGAAGGAGGTCTGACCTCTGCAGCACCCGCACACTAATGGACGGGATGACTCATGATGTTTTTCTCTCGGGTCTGTCCTCACAGAGCTGATTTACGTATACTACAACTCAAACTCCAACATCAGTTATTTAGCGTTTTCATTTTTTAAATTGTTTTCAAGAGATCACATTATTGTGGCAAGAGTATGGCATAGTGAGCCCGAGGAGAGGGGGATTTTGTGTAATGATGATGATGATGATTTGAATCCGTGCCAATGTTGCGCCATAATAAATGTTAAGATTAAATCCTCGAATACAACAAAATGATTCACATATGATGTGAAAATCATAGCGATTCATATGATATTTGTCACTGTTTGACTCATAGGCACTTATGTGTCCGAGTGACCTTCGACTCAGCTGTGTTCTCCATCGACGCCCTGTTTTCTTTGGAATAGCACATCACTGCATAGGAGTGCAAAGTGTTTTCTGGCCAACATATTGTGTTTTGTTTTTTTTAAATTTATCTCTTTGGCTCTTGTGCCAGAGTTATGCAGATGTTCCACTGTGAATGTTTCAACATTTTGAACAATGCCTACAGCCCCCTGTAAATACATGAAATACAGGAAATGTGACAGTAACTAGAGCAACAGGGCATTAGTCATAGTGGTAATGACTTTGATTAACAGTATTGTAGTTTTGAGTGTGGTTCTAGTTTAGACAGATTGTTTCTGGACAGCTGTAAGATGTTCTTGAGAAGTCTGTATCAAATACTAAGAAAAAGGGTTGTCTTTTTTTGTCACACTCCAGACTCCATATAAAACCCTTGTTCACGTGTATTGAAAGAAGATCTTTAACCGAAAACACCACCGGTGAATTTGGCTTCATAATAAATGATAGATCTTTTTACAGGCCTTTTTTGAGCTAAAAAAGTTATAACTTGGTGCCGATACCTATATGAGGGAGGGAAAAAAATCAGATTTTGATGTCTCGGCTGACATTATTTTATACATAGAATTAATGCTTAAGCACACAGTGTTTACAATGATCTCCCGCATGTAGTTATTAAACAATCTTCACAAAGATATGTACGTGACGGAGGCCGGATGTTGCAATAAACTTAATTCAAAAGTTTTCATATGAACACATATTGGACAGCATTTGTGCCGATAGGACAACATCTGTGATACAGCAATATTGGCTGATAATATCAGCTATCTAATAAATGTTTTCTTGATTGCCTGGTCGAATGTAATCATGTCTAATTGAGCTGCTGCTCTGAAACAATGTGCTACGTGATATAAAATCAGCGTTTTTGTTTCTGCAGGAGAGTGAAGGCCTGGTGTTCCACTACTGGGCCTTGTTCGACGGTCACGCCGGTTCAGGTGCAGCAGTCGTCGCCTCCCGCCTACTTCAGCACCACATCGCCTGCCAGCTCCAGGCCGTCATCGAGATCCTTCGCAACATGTCCTCCCCGCCCCCGACCGTCCTTGGCGAGGAGCCCGACAACAACCCCTACCTCCAGGGCAACATTCCAGTCCCTCACCGAGCACTGACCCGGGCCGCTTCGCT
>OMLP01028111.1:0-26143 GCA_900302685.1 Spondyliosoma cantharus
CCGCTGAAAGGCCTCTCTCTCTCTCATTAGCATGCCCCTGGGGCTCCTCGGCCTGCTGTTGCCAAACAAACACAGCCAAGATCTTCTTCCCAGTCTCTCTCGCTTTCTGTCTCCCTGGTCATCTCTCGCTTTTCAGTCGTCCTCTGTCTCTGTTATCTTTAACAAGTTGTTCCTCGCTGCATCATCCAAACAGCATTCTCCTGTTTCTCCCACCTTTTTTCAGCTCTTATAGCCCTCTGTGTGATTCTCTGGTTCTCCCATTTCCACACGCTGTTTCCTCTGTTGTTTGGATCAGCCCAGAGGATGTTTGGTCTCCTTTTATTTAGGAGATGTAGACCTGCCTCTCTTTCCTGTGTCCCTTTTTTATGTGCGTTAGAAACCACCAGATGGAGGGAAGACAGCGGTCAGAGGTTGCTAATGTATGCTGCAGGAGCAGAGGGCATATGGTGCAAATCAGAAGATGAAGGGCTAAAACCCCCCCATCTCAACTACACCACAGCACGCACACACACTCCCCCTCTCCTGGACTGAGGTGATTGTGTCCCTGTACTCTTTCTGAGTTGGGTTTTCACCCACTCTGTCAACTAAAGTGAGGATTCCGTTTCCCCCTTCTCTGTTATAACAGATCTGTTGTCAACATGCAGGCACCTTGCCCTTAATTGCTTTTCAGGATGTTACTGCAGGGACACCAGAGAAGTGGTACAGACGTTAGATTTTTGTCTCATTAGGACAGATTTCTCTTGAACTGAATTCCAAAACAGTCACAGTTTTGCAAACATTATTGATTTTCAATATGTAAAGCTTGTTGTGTTTAAACACTCCTCAGCCCCGAGGCTAATACACAACCTAATTGCCAGAATAAATGTGAGCAATGTGCGTTTCTGTAAACCTTTACATTTCTTTCTTTCTCTTCTTGACAACAATCTGGTCAGGCTTAAGGCACACAAACCACTTAGTTAAGTAGAAGGTTACTTTATGACTTAGAATACTGGTTTTGTCACCTCAAAAATGAGCGGATATGTCCAGACTTTTCGTTATTATCGCCCAGTTGTGTCAGCACTCACACGGCTGGAGATTTCCTGTTGTCTTGTAAAAAAAAAAAAAACCCAGTTTTGTCACCTCAAACACAGCTGGAGATGGCCAGATGTTTTGTTGTAAACACAAAGTTTCTTTAACTCAAACACAGCTGGAAATGTCCAGATTTTTGTCACAAGCATCCAGTTTTGTCACCACTAACACAAGTGGAACGTTTTCTTTTAACAATATCCAAATGTTGAAACACTGTCTTGAACAGTGGTCCCTGGCTTAGCAGCTCTCTTGCCTAGCTGTAACCGCCCCCTCCATCAAGTGGCACGTTGCAAACCTCACCACTTTTAATATCCGGAAACCTGTCTTATTTTTGTTTTACTGTCTTCTTATTTCATTGTTTTGATTTTTTATTTTCATAAAAGCTCTTCAAGGAAAGTGTACTCAAAATAGCATCTGCTATAAACACTAATACTTGCAACGGACAGCTGTTGTATCTCTCCCTGTCAAATAAAGCATAAATAAATAACTGTGACATTTTTAACTGTGAAAGTGATAAATGACCGGGGGCACGCACTAAGCTCAACCCAAATCCCTTCTGACAGGACCTCTGCATCTTGAAAAAAAGAACTGTGATGTACGGATGAGAGGTGCCTTCGTGACGAGTCGAAAAAAGAGCGAAACGCGAAGAGAAGGAAGGGAGAGAGAGGGAGCGAGAGCATAAATGAGTGGCAGTGAGGGAACGAGAGAGGAGAGGAGAGTAAAGGGGGGGAGAGAGGAAGAGAGAATTTTGCTGAAAGGAAGCATTTTTGTTGGATGGGAGAAAAACAACCATGGAAACTCCATCAGAAGAAAACCAAGACCAGAGGGAGGACAAAAGAGGTACCAATGAGCGCTCACAAAGAGCCAGTTCAGTTCTTTTCACTGCTGTGTTTACTGGGGCTTTAACCTACTCCAGCCTGCTTGGTTTCACTCTGCACAATAGTTGGGTAGATTCAGCTCAGCGGGGATTTTTTTTTGTGTCAGTACAGCATCCTTTTTTCACTGTTTGCATGCATATAATTGTTGATATTCCATTCGCCTCTGCAGAATTGTCATCTGTCATGTTTCCAGGGAGTTTTTATCCTGCAGTGCTTTGCTTGTGCTTGTTTTTTTATGATCTAATTAGTTTAAGTATGTGGGGATGTTTTCGGCAGACCTCTCTCCTGCAGCAGGAGAGGTGCTGTGTGTTTTGCCCCCCGGTCATCATCATCATCATGCTAGTGTCACTTTTTAAGGACACTGAGCCCGGTGCAGAATCAAGGCCGCTCAATCAAACCTCAGGGTGCATCTGAGTTGTTCTTTCAGCGGGGAGCGATGATTAATGAGGTGGATGAGGGGCTGGCAAGGAGAAAGATAAATGAACCAGACGTTACCGGTCTCACAGATACATGGCCGTGAGGAGTGTGTACGCTGAAGAGGGAGAGAAAGTCATTAACTTGCTCACCTGCTTCTTGTAGGAATCAGCAGGGATCATTGATTTCCCTGTTGCTCTTTGTTCTGAACATTAATTCCAGGTAGAATGTTGCACATTGAAACGAGCTCCTTTCCCAAGAAAGGCTGTGGTGTTTCTCACGGTGCTTTATAATGGCAGATGCGGCAAAAGCAACTCTTTACGTGATATTTAATCATCTAAATTCTGTTCCCAAAGTGAATGATTGAAAATGTTGACGATGTCAATATTGTCATTTTTTTAATATGTTGGTAACAATACCCATCACAGCTTCTCAGGTCCTCGTTAGATTCGTCAGACCAACATTTAAATACTAGGGATGCTTGCTATGGATTTTTTTCAGCCAATGCAGATTTTGCAGATTATGCAGATTTTTTTCAGCCAATGCAGATTCTTCTTCTTCAGATGTATTCTTATTATTATTATTCAAATTCATTGTAGTCTTCTTATTTTTCTTGTATTTGCTGCCCTTGTCAGCAAAAGCAATTTGTCTTCAGGTTATTGGCTCCATCTACTTTCATTATCTGCGATAACCAATAATCATTGATATCATGCATCCCTATTGAATATCCAAAAGTATTACATTTACAGGTATATAAAACCTTTAAAGCAGAGCAAAGCAGCAAGTCCCCACATTTGAGAAGCTGGAGCCAGCTAATTTTTGTCCATTCAAATAGTTACTCCCCTCCCCCAATTGATATGAATTATTATAAAATAATAAAGGTTTTAATTTGGATTTTCTGTATTTGCCAATCAGATTCATTCTAGATCCTGATGCAACACTGTACTTAGATGCTGCAGTGGATTATTTCTACAGCCAGGAGAAGTACATATCATAGTACTTTTTTAGTGACACTATATGTACTCATGAAACAAGGCAAAGTAAACTAAGAATTGGTTTCCAGTTAACTGGACCTTATTTTTCCGGACTTCTTAGATTTGTATTATTAGTATGAGAGTTATATTTTAATCTGCAATATTTCAATGTTGCAACATTCTGGTGGAACATTTTGTGGAACTGCCCGTTTCCCTACAGCTCTGATTATAGTTCACTGCCAGTCATGGGTGCCAAGTTTTGTTATTATCATAAATTTAGTTATGTCTTAGTTCTTTAAACTATTTTGGGACTTTTCAAATAAAGACAGTGAAGGGCAGACGGGAAATAAGGCTACATAGAGATGGGTAATGGCATTCAAAAAAAATATCCCCAGCCTCCATCCAGCCTGGGATGTTGCATCACATGGTTGGGGCTTTATTTTAAAGAGCTGCTCTTTGTATGAGATGGCTTGGTCCTAAGTTAGGATCTATGAGTATATGAAGCCCTTCAAGACACTGTATGTTATGCTGATACTGATCAGAGGTGACTCCACTCCATCATTTAATCACAAGCGCTGTACCCAAACACAATTAATGAGCCATTACGGCCATTATAGCCTTTAATTGTCATTTAATACGTACACACGTCTCCCTCAGCTCATTTCACACACAGCCATGGGTGAGCTGCCGTCAACAGCTATTAGCTGACAGAGTGTAAGTTTCCGTTGTTGGATAAGTAAACAGTGAGACCACTTTTGTCCAATTTCCAGGCTCAGATCTCCCCCGTCCCTCGAGGACGGCCATTATAGCCATTATGGCATTTTTAAGTATCGCTCCTCTGAAAGTGGAGGAGAGTGTGGAAAATGAGACTGTTTCTCATAAATGGTGCTTTGGCAGCTCGCCCCAATGAAGCAACAAACAACAACACTTAGCATTAGCTGTAAACAGACACATCTGGTCGCAATGAGGCTACATGATGGATTAAAATTTGTTGTGGACGGCGCTGGAACCAGCATATAGTTCAGAATGAGATGTAAGAGCCGCAGCATCTTATCACAAGTGTTTATTTGTGAGAGCCAGCTTTGTTTGTATCAGAAATTCATACTTTGACTTCGTACTTATGATTATGTGGCACTTTTTTGTGTTTGTCTTGCATGTGAATCGTAGGTGTTGGGTGTGTCTGGTACGGACATCAGATTAAACAATGTTCTTCAAAAAGTCTGCTGCTCACTTGATCACAACCAGTTGGTATTTCTCTATGTAATCGGGGCGAATTTAGGCATTTTCTCCCACTTTTTTCCACTGAAGGTCCCAGCTGTTGGAAGGTTTCAGCTTTGTGTTGTCAACTCGCGCGTATGGATGTGTTGAAGGATGGAGGGTGGTGATGAAGTAGAGCCAGCTGCAGTTGTTAGTGTGATGAGTCAAAGCAAACTGGTGATGCATGGCTGGATTAACCTTTTTGGAGGCACTGGGGCAAACATTTGCTGTTGGGCCCCTGTTGCCCTCTGAACCTGTCAAGTACAGTACATACAGCAAAAATATGTTTATTTGCAACGACAGTATGCTGGACTTCTGATCTACTCATCCCTCTCCTATGGACCTATGTTATGGAACAGATGTGAGAAAGATGTGACTGCAGCCCCTGTAAGTAGTCAGTAGTCTTTGGATTAGGACTGCAAGTCTGGCTAGTTTTCCTTGATCAACAGTCCAAAAAGGAGAGAAGCGAAGAGAACCAGATAATGTTCACATTTGAGAAGCTGGAACCTGTGCAATGTCACCATTATCGCTCGAAAAGTTGCTTTAACAATGACTTCAGTGCAAAAAAAATGTTGCTGTCTAACTCCTGGAAAACAGCCTGGCCCCAGGTTTTCTGTAAGTCTGCGGTGTTTTGATGGAAGACATCTACATTAAAGAAAAAGTCAACATGTCAACACAATAAACTCTAAAATAATAAAAGTGTTAGAACTAGATTTTGAAAAAAAGACAGTGCCACCTGATTGATGCTGGACCCAGTTGATATTGTCCTTTTAAAGCAGCAACAAGGAATCTTTTGTTGATTCTGGCGACCCCTGTGGGCAAAAGCGGTATGAGCACCACTGTCTTGTTTCACAAGGATCTTAATTTGTTTTGGAAGCAAGTGAAAGAAAAAAGCAACATATTTTTACATTACCTAGTAAGTTAACATTACCTAATAATGTCATGATTTCTCAGGGAATCTGACCCGATGACAGGCATTAAGAAAAACTTCAACAGAAATAGCTTGCCTAAGGTTTTGTGTGCTTATTTAGGTCAAATAGAGTCTTCAGTATTGAATGAAGACTAACCGGTTAAAAAATTCTTTGAAGTGTGTTATATAAATTATGCAAATTCCTTAACAAAAAGACAAAACAACTAGAAACCGCCCTTGGTTGCTTGAGGGTTAAGGCACCAACTATGAACGTGTGCGGCCGTGGACATTTGTTGCGCATCATTCCCTCTCTGTTTCGCCCTCATTTTCTCCTGCTCTCCTGTTGGTTATCAAATAAACGTATTAAAACGTTCAAAAAACAACCAACAAAAAATAAAGTGACACACATTAAACCTGGGGGTCTCGGGGGCACTGTCGTCACTAGAGCGCAAGGCTAAGATTTGCCCTCGCTTTCTTGCCCACTGTGTCTAGCTGTGCCTCTGTCTGTTTGTTCGTTTGCGGGTCCGTGTGCCAGCTCGCCCGCTACCACTCACGTCGGTCTTAACGAGCCATCTCATTCACACACTGGACGGTTAGAGCTGCTTTGACAAACAGGATCCTCCTGGAGTGTGAAGTGGGCTGCTGTGGCCCATTGTGGCCGAGCTATGTGCAGTGCTGGAGGGGGGGCACACAGGATGGAGCTCAGCGGTGGGCTTGTCCTGGGCCTCAAGCCTGCGGGCCGGAAGAGCGGGACCGTGGTTCACTGCCATTCTGAATGGCCCCTGAGAGTCCAGTGTGATGGACAGTGTAGGGGTGCACACACTGGCTCTTTGTATCAGGGTTTTTTTGGACGCTTGCTCTGTCTCTATTTTTTTCTCTCACACAATGTTGTACATGCGCACACACTTTTTTTTTCTCACACAAGCGTCTTTTTTTTCCCTCCCTCGTGATCCCGATGTGGCAAATGTAGCCTCAGCTGTAAGGCCTGACATTGTCATTACAGACAGTCGCTAACTTGTCTGTGTTTCTCCCTCTCACACTCTGTTTTTCATTCTATCTTTCCTCCTCTCTCATTCATGTACTGTAGCAGCTAGTTGGAGAGTCTTGAAGTGGTTGGAGGTCTAACCAGGAGTATTAGTCAGGGACTTGGGAGCATGTGAAAGTCATCAGAGGGGAAAAGAGACCAACGTGATTTTCATTTGTAGCTCTCCACTTAGAACAAGCCAGCATGATCCGTTTAGGACGAGCTTGTTGTTTGAAGAGTCACCAGCTCCCACCGTCGTTCGCTGCGGAGGAGGATGATTTGAGCTGAAGTCTGCTGCCCTGCAATATCCTGTACTCTATGAAATCCCACACTCAGTGCAAACAGTCTGTACTTGAGCTGTGTGGTAGGTTTACTGGTGCAAATACAAGAGTGGTGTCAATGTTCTCGTCTAACTGTCGACAAGAAAGCCCATGAGCGAATTTCCCAAGTTCCTTCCAAAAGCGCAGCCCCACCTATCTCACAAAAGGAGGATAAACATGCAGCCTTCTATAAAGTCGTCAGATTTCATGATAAGGATGCGCGTAATATCTCACAGACGCTGCGATTACTTCACAATCCTTCCTCCGCTTTGAATCCATCGACTGAATGAAACTGATTTCACTCTGGCAGACTACTGTCCCCGCGGTACTTAGTGCAGGTCGACTTAAAAGTGGCGCTGGTGCTTTCATGTCTCTCCTGTCTAATACGAGACTAAAGGCCTGCACAGAGGCCCTTTGTGAACAGAGCAGTATTCCAGAGGTTGCTAATAGTTGAAGCGGGTCAGTCCTTGTGCCAGTGTTGTTTCAGTCAGCCAGAACGGAGTTATACCAACCCGCCAACATGTCAAGTCCAGCTGTGAAAATACCACCTCGGATTTATTGTGTTATTAGGCATAACAGCCAGTAACTGACACAAGGTTTCTCCATTGAGAGAGAGATGTCTAACCAGCGCTCTCAGTCTGGATGCTTCAAAAGCAAACCACTCCTGTGGAACGGACACAAATCAAACGGATGGCGTATCGATTGGATTGGTGGCTTTCAAACATAATGTCGGTTTTCTCTCACTAAGTGCTCCGAGTTAGACAAGCATGGCAGATGCAGACATGTCAGTCTGACCTGCTCCATGACAGGCTCCAGGGGAGGGTGGTTACATGGTCAATGTGACCTTTTTTTAAAAAAGAAGAAACGGCCTACAGTTCTTATAGACCTCCCTTTCGGTGTTCAGACATTTTCAGATCCAGCGAGAATTCAGTCAGTCGGTGCGGACTGACTGTCATGATGATAACGCGACGTTCAGCACCGTGCTATCAGCTTCTAGACAGCTGATATAATGGGAACAGTGACACATTTCAAGGCAGGGTTGGAAACCAAAGAGGCACTTGATGAGTTGGGCAGCCACGCTGATTGTCGTGTCATATTTGATTTACATCAAATGGATTCATAATAAACCAGTGTGACTGTTGTTGCTGGCTCTGTCACTCTGTGCACATTTAATATGAGCGATTCGGTAATGGAGATAAACCCTAACCACAGTTTTTCATATGGAAACATTTCTTCTCTTCAGGGTGACAGCTAGTTGATTTATAGCAAATACATAGTCTGCTGGAGGATCAGAACTACCTGATAGTGAAAACCACTACAAGAGAAGCTCTTCCTTTTAAATGGACTGTGTTTACTTTACAGCTGGGCTCAATATCCTGTGGAGCTCTGCGCTCCAACTCCCAGCAGCTCGCTCGACCTCCCCGACATGTTCATCACAGAAATGTGGCCTGCGGTAGAAGTTAGAGACTCTGCTGTGGGCACACTCATTGAGTTGTGGTTAACATGCTGCCATGGCAACTCCTATTCACCCACCATGGGATAAAAATGTTTTTATCTCCCTGTACTACACAAACAGTCAGGACGAAGCGTCTGACTGCAGAAGTATTGGCCCAGCAGCAGTATATCTGTTTTAATTTCCTTAGTCACGACTAAGAGCACAAACACAGATGAACTTTCAGGGCTCTTGCCTCATGGATGAGGCAGGAAGTAGAAGAGACATCTTGAAGAAAAACTTAAATTTGTGTTGAACTAAGTAGTTTAAAATGATGCACATGCTACTTTTTACTAAATTTTGAATGCATGGTCTTGACAGATTGTGATTTGGGAATGGTGCTGAAATGTGCATTATGTGTTCTTGGAAGGTTGTTGCTTCTTAACTATGGCCACTTGGGAGCAGTGCAACTCACTAATGTGGCAATCTTGTCACTTACAGTATTTATACATCCAGTGGATGCGGAGTGGCATTAACAATCATCAGGAGATGTGTCGTGTGCACCATACATATGCATAGTCCAATAGTCACTCTCCTTCTGGCTCAGCTTTGGTCTCCACCAATTCCTTAAATAAATGTGTGGCTCTTTGGAGGCTTTTCTGTATGAATGTGCTGGCTCAGTTTGAATCTTGAATCTGGCACTTTTATACTTGTAGTGTAAAAGGAAATCAGCATGGCGCGGTTTGACTCTGTACATCCAGAAGTTCCAGTGGAACTCATTACCCATATTTTACTAGCTGTTTGCTAACTTAATAAGTTGCTTCTGCTTGATGCTGGGTAGATTGTGTAGCAGTGGTTTATTAGAGCATCTTTTGTTGAATGCACTGCTGATGACAGCTGTGAGAGTGAACCAATACAGTAATGTGGCGGGCCAGAAAACCAAAACAATGAGCTGAAAGAAGCTAAAATGGACTGTAGAACTGAAGGGAACTGTAGGGAACCGTAAAGTAAGAGATAATTCTCTGTAGGTCCGTCACTTCGAGCAGCCTCTGTCATTTGATCCACTGTTGATGTAAAACTATTGATTACAGCTCTGAACACAGACGTTTCAGTGTGGCATCAGGCACATGTGAATGCGGTAAAACATTAACAGCCATTGACCTGGATGTCCTATGACTCTACGACATCCTGTCAGCCACATGTGGCTCTGATTGGAGGCACACTGTGGTTTGTTTGCATGCCTCCACAGACAGGGCATTGTGATGACTGCATGGCTCCATTTCACAAAGCAGAAGAACGCATTGCATGAGGGCAGATCCATCTGGGTCACTTCATTCCCTCGTTGTGAGTTGTCATTGATTTCCATTACGGCTCGGCAGACAGCCATTTCTCTGACCTGCTGGACGGTCATTAGTGCCCATTTAAGTGTAGTGATGAACTGTCAGAGGAAACATTAAAAGAGAGTGAAGAGTGTAAATCCTCAGCCGCATACAGCAGACGCGCTGTTTCTGCTGGTACTTTACATAGCAAAGGTCTCGAAAGGAGCATCAAGTGTGACCACAGGCCAAATTTTATGAGACCTATTTTGAAGAGACCTTCTGTCTGTATGGCTTCCTTTGCAGCACTGAGGATGAGTTTGTTCTTTAAACCTCGAAGTGAAGTCGGTGTGGAGTTCCCTAAATGAGTCCTGATGGGTGACAAAACACCACTTGGGGTGATTAAGTAGACAATGATTCATGTAGCCCTATGTTAGCCTGGTGATCTGTCCAGGGTGAACCACACCTCTTGCCTGTGTTCTGGGAAAGGCTCAGTGGGTAAATAGATGAGTCATATGAATATTTGTTTCATACTTTGTTCCCTTGAGATCACTTTCTGTCCTGCAAGTAAAAGTCAATCCCTTATATGGAATCATGGGCTGATGTTGACAAAGAATTTACTCTGTGGCTTTTTGAAGGTCCAATTTTGCAGAAAGTGATATTTCTTTTTTATATTGTATTATATATTTATAAAGCACATCTAGGTGCTATACAAATATTGTCAAAGTATCGAAATACTCAATCCATGGGTAAATGCACGCAGCCCCTATTTAGAAACTTTGCATTTAAACGAGCCAGGACTTCTGTAACATTATGATGTCACAACTACACAGTCACCACTGTCAGCAATGCCCTTGAAAACAGTTGTAAAAACACCACCAGAGGTGATGTGGAAACACAGTGGGCGGTGCCTGCTCAGGCATGTGAGAGCTGGCCAATCAGAGCAGACTGGGCTTCTTGGAAGGGGGGAGGGCTTAAAGAGACAAAGAGGGTGAATAGAGGTGCTGCAGCAATCGACAATATGAGAAAAAATAATGTGTTTTTTATATTAAAGGTGTAAAAATGTCAGTATAAACATTAAAAAGTTAACAAAAGGTACTAACTGGATGTGAAGAAATAACAGTTTTGATGTTATGTTCAAGAAGTCTATGAATTGTGTTGCTTATATATCTACTGAAGTTAGCATGCTAACCAGCTAGCCAATTTGTGCCTCAAGAGGTCACAGTCTGATGGTAAACAACACCAACATCTACCAGTTCGGGCAGGGTAACCTAATACCACCACTAGCTGCACAGCTAGCTGAGCTAAACAGCTAATAGCAGCTACAGTTTGTGGTTACTCTGGTGATATGCTGCCCCCTATTTGTTTGGAGTATGAATTCAACAGATGGTCAATTCTTACATGTTGCACCTTTTTTACAAGCTTTAAAAACTTTCTAGGAAATATCCAAGACAACATTTATGAACCTGAAACTGAGCATTACGAGACCTTTTTAAAGTAAAAAGATTTTTTTCTGTTTTCTTTTTCTTCAGGTTGCTTTGAGTGCTGCATCAAATGTTTAGGCGGGGTGCCGTATGCATCGCTGGTGGCTACAATCCTCTGCTTCTCCGGCGTGGCCCTGTTCTGTGGATGTGGCCATGTGGCTCTCACTGGCACCGTGACCATCCTGGAAACCCACTTCTCCAAGGTCACCACTGATCACGCCATGCTGACTGACGTGTAAGTACACGACTGCCTCATCCTTCTTTAACGTCACAGTGGGATCCATCACGAAACACGTTCCCCTTGATAATTTGTCCTTACATAACCGTCACATAAAGAGAGGCCCGAAGGTAAGATAGATAACACCTGTAATGAGGTTGACTTTATGAAGGCTATTTTTAGCAGATGATATCTCCCTCGTCACTCTATCCTGGAGAACAGTCCTAATATGGAGCTTTTTTTTAATTTACAGTGCATCCATTAGTCCAAACAATAAAAGAGGAATGACAGGGAGAGGACTGCACATGTGTTTTATGTTGCCGTAGTGGACTGTTTAATTTAAGAAGTCTACAGAGGCAGTCTGTCTCTTCGGTGGATGATTCCCAGAGACATGCCTCACCTGTTATCTCCACATTTGGGCTTCATGTCTCCGGGGGTAGCTGGAGCACCCTCTTAACCCTAACCATCTGTTCCTGATTACTCATTTTTGATTGCATGCAAAAAAACTGCAATCGAGTGTAAGCAGCTATTTTCCACACACGTCATGCTCCGACTCTACCTGACATTTTTAGTGGGTCTCTCCAGGTGTTCGTTTGGAGGCTAAAAACATGTTAGCGGTTGATTTGTGCTTTTATTTAACCTATCGCAGCTTTACTGGCACGACTAAAGCTGATGTGTGACATTGCTCTGTAACAGAATACAGCTGATGCAGTATGTCATCTATGGCATCGCTTCGTTTTTCTTCCTGTACGGGATCATTCTGCTGGCTGAGGGCTTCTACACAACCAGCGCAGTCAAGGAGCTGCACAGCGAGTTCAAGACCACCATCTGTGGACGCTGCATCAGTGGAATGGTATGTACACGACCTGGTTCTTAGATACAGAGTGCTTACAATAGGTGTCACTCCATGTGATTAAACATGCAAGGATGAATATAGTCATTATCGGAGCATGAGCATGACTTTTGTTGTGTCGTCTCTGTGGCCTCAGTTTGTGTTCCTCACATACATCCTGGGTGTGGCCTGGCTCGGTGTATTCGGCTTCTCCGCTGTGCCGGTCTTCCTCTTCTACAACATGTGGTCCACCTGTGCTACCATGAGGACTACCATGGCCAACCTCACCAACATTGACTCCATCTGTGTGGATGTCCGTCAGTACGGTACGAGAACAGCATTTCGTCCTGTTTGACATCAATTACTTCCTTTTATAACTAATAGATTTTTATTGGTTCGCACACTGAGGTGGCTCGGCACCAACAATATTTTAAACCTGGTGAGCCCTCATCATCTGTCCAATATTCCCATTTTTTATCTGGGCAGTTGAACATAAAGCACAAAGAGGTGAAAATATGAAGTAATTTACGAGAAAAAAACGGAACGGACAACGGAAGTTCAGAATCGTCATGTGATTCACTGAGACTTCAGACAAATCCAGGAAGTTCTAAGCTGGCAATTTAAATGCATCAATACAGAGAGACGGAAGTACAATGTCTGGCGGTTTGTACTTAATACATGACACGCGCACCATTTTGGCACGTTTGTGACACCATGCATGTTAATGCATGAACTAGTGGATGCCTGCGGGTACATTGCGGCAACTATTGGAAATGTGACCTTGTTTTTCTGCTGTCATATTCATTAAACCATTAGTCACTGGGAGATAATTTTATTTTAATCTGTCCTGCACTTCTGACAGAACTTTAGAAGTTCTGACGTATTATTTAAAATTAAATAATCCTCCAATTATTCAAAGCAGCAGAGGCCAAAATAGCTTAACTTTCTGTCTCTATATGTGAGGCTTTCAAAGCATTGAATACTACATTTCCAACAATGCAACTCGACTGCATTTTTTGTTAGGCCAGGATTTTCCTCACGCCTGGTCCACAATGCAGCCTTTCCATTTAGATTTGAAGAGACAACAGTGGAGTGCCCCTTTAAATCTTCAGTCATCGTAAATTTAAGCAAAATAAATAATCAGTTCACTCTTCGTGCTCTGTGGCCTCATAGTACTTGGCGGGTTTGATCATTGTTCACATGGTACGATGAATTTAACCATTGAATATCACATCTACAGGAATTATCCCATGGAACGCCACACCAGGGAAGGCCTGTGGATCCACGCTAGGTGACATCTGCAACACCAGCGAGGTAAGAGTCTTCCATCCACACACATTCATAAAATATGGCACGCACACATGGGCAGAAAAGCATTACATAGACATCACACCAAATGATAGTCACGGTTGCTTTTTCTTTCCTCCAGTTCTACCTGTCCTACCACCTGTACATTGTAGCGTGCGCTGGGGCCGGAGCCACCGTGATCGCTCTGGTAAGCTTCCCTCCAGTCTCTCCATCCTCTCCCTTTAGTCCATTTTTGCACGGTGTGTATCAGCAGATCATGTGTCGAGTGCTCCTCTCCTCATTCCCATATGGAAGATTTACACGTAGGCTTTTTTCTCAGCTCCAATTCCATTTGCTGTTTTACCATCTGCTTAAATGCACACGGCCCTGTTCTTTAGCTTAGGATGGATGGAAGAGAGAGAAGTTGGGGCTTGCTTTTTGTGTGTCATGAAAGAAATAATAATCATGAGTTTAATATTGTAAATTGATGGACTTAATGATTTAACTTAACTTGCAAAAATGACTGGTTACTTCACTAACGTGACGAGGAGGTCACCGGCATGTTCTCTTACGACCTTTTCTGTTCTCTTCCACCAGCTGATCTACATGATGGCTACCACTTATAACTTTGCTGTTTTGAAGTTTAAGAGTCGAGAAGACTGCTGCACTAAGTTTTAAAACTGTTTTCTAAGAGGTTGTACTGAGTAGAGACACTTGCCACTGACAACAAACAAACTAAAAAACAAAAAAAATCAACCTGAGAATAGAAAAAAAATCAACATCTCTCGATTAGTGTAAATAGCTGATTGTATGCTTCCTTTAGCATTTGGTATCCAGGGATATCTGCTTGTCTGAGGACACCTGGTGAGAGTCGTCTTCAGACTGGGGTGGTGTTTAGCTGACTGGGTTTGTTCTGCTTTCCTTGGCACTCACTTTTTTAGAAAATTGTCACCATGGGATTTTTATAGAGATGCGCACAGCTACCACGACAGTGTTATTTATATTCGTAATGTGTGAGGCTGATTTTTCGACCTGCACAGACACGTCAGCTGCATGAGTATTCCAGATGAAAGACACAGTATTTAGCATGCAGTACCTCACCTTGATTAACAGGACGAGCATCGGTTTCAGTCGGAGCCGAGATGCGAATTTGTGCAGAAACTCGTAAACGTAAAATAAGAATAATCTAAATTGGAAACATGACCATTTTGCGCAGAGCCCATGTAGATGTACAGTATTAAGCTCTGAAAGGGGTCCATAAGGATGTCCGATGACAAATATTAAAGGTGTTCTCAGGCTTTTTGATTGCCCGATTAGCAGTTTTGGTGAGGATGAGTTTTAGCGATACATTTGTTAAAAACAAAAAGGACTAGCTACAGTGGCAAAGTCCTTTTATATTTCCTTGATTTCCTTCATTAGCCTTAAGATTTTGGTGCCGGCCCACGAAACCACGAAAGCGCTACATGGAGAATATCCTGTATTATCTTTTTTTGTCACAAGTTTTAGATTCTAAACTCAACTAAAAACCTTTCACCAACTGTATTATGCTGATGAGTATTATGGCGACCAGTTGTGTTTATTGTAGATTTCAAAGTAACTGCACATACCTAGCAAGCACAGCATGCTATGAAGGGTTAGGCCAGTACCAGGGGTAAACATCTGCATGAGGCCCTAGGCCTCACTTTAATTTCATGTATTTTATAAAAAAAGAAAGAAATTCTCCTATTTTAGACTAGAGTAAATGTATTTTTTTTTTCTATGAGGGCTGGCGCTGGTATAGCCTCAGCTGTGAAGTTGATGTTTTTGTTTTCTTTATTCTTTCTCAAAGTGCCATTAAAGAGCCATTTGTTTTTATCTTAACACTGAGCCTGCATGCTTACAAGTTTCCAGATACTCTGATCTGTTTATAGTTTACTTATACTCCATATTTCATATATTTAATTTCCTCCTTAAGTTTTTCAAGACTGTAGCTTTTACTTTCTTTATAAAATAAACAATCTTTGTTTACAAAAGTATCCCCACTTGGTCTATTTTCTTATGAGTCCTACAGCAGCGACGTAATGCGGGAAACTGCATGCGGAACAGGGTCAGGTTCACGACAATGTTAAATCTCACGCTTTGCACTAACCTCACGCTTTTTTGCCGCAGCATAAAACTTGCACGCCCAAACTCTTTCTCTTCTCATTCTCACGCCTTAAAAATGTAATTTCCGTAGCAATGTGCATAGTGATATAGCAACATAACTCCAGAATTAGTAATAATTGTAACAGTGATGTTACAATAACTGTATTTTTCGGTCAGTCTTAAAAAAAGCTTAACTTTTTATGTTTGTGTATGTCTGTGATTGTAGCTCTGACTCCTGTAGCTTGCTTTGCATCTTTGACATGCTCACCGGCCATCCACCTCACCCTTCTCTTCCAGATCCACTTCCTCATGATTCTCTCAGCAAACTGGGCCTACCTTAAGGATGCCAGTCAAATGCATGCCTACCAAGACATCAAAATGAAGGAAGAGCGGGAGCTGCAGGACATCACCTCACGCTCAAAGGAATGCCTCAATTCCTACACATAAGGATATTACCCACTCAGAATACACACACACACACATACACACACACACACACACGAACACACATAAACACTGTGGCCAACCACTGTGGCCCCTCTGGACCAAGACAACTCTCAGCTAAAATAACCTGCCAACTGCTGTGACGCTGTGCAGTACTAACCAGGCTCTTAACACACTAATGCGTCAGTGCTGCTTTCTGCACTAACTCTGTTTTGGAACTGCTACTCCAAATTTCATTTATGCTGTTTTTATTTTGTTCCTTCATTTTCTATTTTTCCTGAAAGGAAAAAATTCTGATATTTGTGTAGTGGCCCCTTTTTTTTTTTCTAGCCAGCCTTTTCCTGGCGAAGCTTGAGACGTTGCGCTATTCTTGTCAGTTTTGTTTTACAGGCTTGCTCTGTCATTCTGTCTTGAGCTGCGGTGGTCAGTCTTCAACAAGGGAATGTTTATTTTACTCATTTTAAAAAAAAAAATGCAGATTCACTACACACAACATGAAAGGCCTTACACCAACCAGTTAGCGTGCCACGAATTATGATGTGGCACATGACAAGATGTTCCGCTTTGACTTTGCAGTAAGGAAAGAGGTAAAATATATAGTGTGGACCCAGTTCTGTTGTAAAAGTTTAAGAATGTAATTGCATCTTAATTGTAGTGATAATCCAGGTGTTATTAATTGGTTTTAGCTTCTAATTTTCATTACACAGCTACTAAAAGGAGACCTATTATGTTTTTGTTCATATTTTTTTGTAAAAGTTGTAAAAGTTAAAAAGTCCGCAGCAACAGAAGCTCCTCTCTCCCACAGAAAACACTGCTCTGCATACTGCATACTCCACATCAGTGGCCTCACCTTTAATCCTGTGACTTTGTGACATCACACTACTTCACCATGTCTCACATTTGCTTGATTTACGCCTAGCGGCTGTTTCTGGCACGCAAGAATTGATTTAGCACAGCTGCTCTGTTGTTGTTGGTTGTTTGCTGGCTCAGGCTTGTGTGAGCTGACCAATCAGAGAAGACATGCAGGAGGTGGGGCCTTAAAGAGAAAGGAGCTGCTATAAAACAGACCAGGTGAATCCAGCGGTGCAGCAGAAAACTGTTAACATGTAAACCTTTTTTAGTAGAACCCACACTAAATGAAGGAACCTGAAAATGAGCTTAATAAGTCTCCTTTATAAGTCACTCAGAACATTCATGGCCTACATTAACACTACCTCAGATGTGCACTAGAGCCTATGGAACAATTTAACTGGAACTTCTCCCTCGTAAAACTACGGTTTCATTGTAAAAAAGATGCCTGAGACATACAGTATGTATCATGGTAGCTGCATAGCGCACGCACACACACACACCAGGAGCTCCTCTATGTAACAGTATCATATGATTTAATTAGTATGCATAAATGCCATAAGAATCACTTGCTTGCTAAATGTGGACTGCTGCCAATAATGGGACCGAAAGATATTCAGTGTATTTAATATCTTAAAAGTTTTGATCCATTTGTTTTCATTTGTGCAAATGAAAAAAAAATTTGAAGGCTTGCCAACAGAGAGAGCTCATGATTTTAAGCCCTTTATCTATTGTAATATCCGATCATACATTGTAATATATGATCAAAATGTTTTTGATTTTGAAAAATCCTATTAAACAAGTGTGTATAGCAGCATGACAGGATATCCTACAGCAGAGCTAAAGAACTTAAAGGTGTGAAATATGTAAACTTGTTAAAAGTCAGGATTTTTAGTGTTTTCTTATTTTTGAAGATCAAAACCACTTCATTTTTGTTCTTAATTTTCTATAATTGCACCTGTTTTCGATGTGCAATTGTCATAATGCTGACATAATTACTCATGTAATCTTTTATTTCTGTTAGTTGAGTTACAGGGATAACGTGATGTGTTTCTTTGTTGCATGAAGAAAAACTGTTACCGCAGTGACACATGTGATGTACAGTCGTGCACGCTGACATCAGTAGTAGGCAGTGTTTGCCTGTTTCCTTTTTTGTTTTTCTAACTGAATACAAATTAATCCTTTTTATGTAGCTGATTAGTTATAGCTGTTCTTTTTTAGGTTTGTATTCAAGTCAAAAGTATGAGTCTTATATTATTTTGTCGCTTGATAGTATACCTGTATTTTCTACGAATGTCAAGGGCTTCATCATGAATTACTGATACTTTAAATTAAACTTTTAAATAACAATTAGTTGCAACACCAGTCATTTATAAAATGAACGGCAATCTGAATGGTAAATTTAGCCAAAGTATGGACACCAATTTGACTTCCTTTCCAGTGTTTTACACAGTATCTGATATTGTAGTGAAAAACCTGCAGTTCTCTGCAGGACTAACAGCCACAGGTGTACATGAAGCTAATGTACATCTCATCTCGTCTTTGTGTTCCGTTTACTATTGAATGAACCAAATACTAAAGAAAAAAAGGCTACCTATCAATCACCAGGAGGACAACAATCCAGCATCCTGTCTGACTGGAAACCCCTGTATTACATTACTCAACTGGCTTGTTGACCGTTTTTATGAAAATAAAAAACACAAAAAAAGAAACTTCTGTGTTCTGGTGTTTTTTCTTTCGTACAATGGAATATTGTTTGGTCATGCACAGTCAAAGAGAATAAAACAATCCAATGGGATTTATTGATACAAAAATGGTGTCAAATATACACGCTCAAAAGCATCATCTCAAAACATAAACAACAAATGCCCCTCACTTGTTAAAACAGTGGAAAACAACAGAGGCTTGTAAAACTCATTAGTTCATGTTCGCACTCTCGGACGACCAGCTCACCAGAAATCATCATCTTCATCCTTCGGTGAATATGCTGCGATGCTGGGAAAACAAAATCAAGTTAATTAGTGAAAGAAAATCATGAGGGACAGAAAAAAGGAGACCAAAAATAGCAAAGAACATCTCAATGTACTCCTCCTTAAGACAACATAATTCCAGAACAAATAACATCAACAAGAGCAGGAGATGAGAAACCAGAGAAGAAATTAAATGTTTTTGGAGAATTATGTAGGCTTATACATTTATTTGGCTATCTTACAGTAAGGAAAGCCGTTCATCAGTCTACCAATCCTGTGTCATTTTAGTTACCTGTGGTCTTTCTCATCTGACAGACTCTTGGCCTCTGGGCTTGTGTGTCCTGCTTCTTCTCTCCCAGGACTCTGAAAACAAAACAAAAAGTTACATCATGAAAGCAAAGTTCTACAAGTGTCACAGAGAACCTTGAGCTCAACCCACCTGTGCATGCTGCTTTTCTCTTGCTTCCAGGACCATCTTCATGTATTTCTCCAGTGGATTTTCACCTTTAGACTCCTCCCCGTCGTTACCCGCCTCTTGCTTCTGCTCTTCATCTCCTTGTTTCTTAATTACACCACCTTCTTCGCCTTCTTCCTCCTGCCCTGTTTTCTCCACATCTTGCAAACTCTGGTTAGACATACAGTAGACACTGTCAACACTCATTTCATCTGGAAGATCAGAAAGAGGAGATTTAGAAGAGCTTGGTGCGAGATGATCGTTACCATCTCTTTCTCCAGTCTTTCAAGTTCTTGCAGCTCCCTCTCCCTGGCTTCGTCTTGCTCTCTCTGCCTTTGTTCTTGTCTTTCCTTTCGCTCTCTTTCCCACCTCTGCTCCTCATCCTCTTCTTCATCTTTATCTTCATTCCTGGCAGCCTCACCTGAAGTTTGTGTAACTTATAGAAAACATATAGATTGAATCAGTCAGTTTGTAGGAGTCACACAGTCAGACTAATGGTGTGCAGTAGAAGGCAGCCATTCTTGTTATTTGGGGTCAACCGAGATTAAGTGCGGGGGGGCGCAAAACGACTCACCCGCTTGGCCCTGCAAGTCCACCGGGTCTTCTGGGAGGTCTGGTGGGCGGGGGACAGCGGGGCCGTCAGGGGCCTCCTCAGAGAGAGGGACGGCAGTGTCCAGGAGAAGCTCTGGAATGTGGCCGGGCTCTGGAGGGAGACACGCACAAAGAGATCTTTTATGCTCCACCATAATGCAACAGGGCCAGAGGACCAGCACAGAATACATAATCAGCTGCCCTTCATCTTCACCATTGTGCGGGGCCACTGAAAGGACACTTTGGAGGCCAGTCACACACTCATTAAAAAGCAGCCTTTCCAAAGTCCAAAATCCTCCATACCGGATATACTTCACTTTGAGACTGTGATTTTGTTTAAATTAATGATAATGAAAACTGGTTATGAAACATGTCAATACTATGATTTCTTTAAAGATTTCTACACATTTTCCATATTCAAATTCAAGTATATAGTACATATACATATTTACCGTTTCACTTCCCTTCGAGTTTGCATACTGTCGCTCCCTTAGAGTGATAGTTCGGGTTTTTTGAAGTGGGGTCATATAAAGTACATATCTATAGTCGTTCTGTTCCCTACTGTAATTGCCGATCAGCACAGCCTCAGTTTGGAGAAGCAGAGAGCCTCTCCAGCCCAGACTCTCAGCTTTATACTGCAGTGAACGGAGTCCAGATGCAAAGCGAATTTTAACCACTTAAAACAAGGCCCACCTAAAATAAATCTACATCAGTTCAAGTGTACGTTGTATGGAGAAAATTCACACCGCTTTACATCACCGTCAGACAGCCCTCTCTTTTGGCACTACATTTTCTCAACCGTAGAACCTCCGTATCCCTACGCATTAGCGCAACAGGTGATCTGCAAGCGAGGCCCAGTTGCTGGACGAGAGGTTTATGCACTCCCCTCATCCATGGACTCTCTGCTTCTCCAAACTGAGGCTGCGCTGATCGGCAATTACAGTAGGGAACAGACCGACTATAGATATGTACTTTATATGAACCCACTTCAAAAAACATGAACTATCCCTTTAAATGCAATTTATTAGCACATCCACAAGTGGCGTTTCAAGCAAAGAGTGCCTGGATGTGTCCTAAAATTAGGTTTTGTGACAAGTTCAAGGAAAAGACAAAAGTGTCTATTGTTTCAAAATGTGTCACCTGTTTGAAAGTAGACTTGTCATCCTATACATGCTGGCTGAGCCAATATAAAACATTTTTATGAAAGTAAGGCAGTTACCAATTCAAGCACTGTATCCAAAATCCAAGCCCCTTTTCAAAACTTCAAAACAACACAGTGAAATTTGAGTGTTTTCCAGGACTCCACACTCATATGAATGATAGATAAATATGATAGACCGATTATCAGCCTGGCCAATTATTTATATATCTGTTTATCTGTAATATGATCCCATTTTTTTTAATACTATTTTACATGGATGAATGAAACTCACACAATGAGACTGCTTTGCACCTCTGATATAATGCACAGTGGAGCAACAGATTTGTGCCAACAAATAAAAAAGTTCCTTTTTGATCACAATTCTGCTCTTATATGTCAAGCACGATGACACGACCAAACAGCCTTTCCGTAATAAAGTATTATCCCACACCCATGTGGCATTAGGTTTTAGAGAAGATCTAAAACTGGGTCTCACATAACAAGAAGAAGGCTGCAGTTCATTAAAGAAAAAAAATACAAATACTAGCTCAGATTACCTGACAACATCCCTGTGAGATCTTCCAGGCTTATTTTCTCCGGCTGTGGGGAAGACTCCAAACTGGAGACCACAGGCTGCAGCTGCGGTGGACTGACAAACAAGGGCAGAGATGAGGGCATTAGTATTCACCATCTCCACTTGAAAGTGTATTATAAAAAAATGATGTCATGTCCTTGCAAAAGCGAGGCCAGATGGTACCTGGACTGGTCTCGTGCTGTGCTCTTGAGCTGAGGACTCTGAGGTGGACTGAGCTCAGACGAGAAGTCACCTGAGGTCGCCGCCTCGTCCTGGGGGGCAGGAGGGAGCTGTCTGTCAGGCGAGAGCTCCGGGAAGACCGTCGGAGAAGCAACTGCTTCTATCAGGGAATAATGTCATGTCATGTCAAGGTGTAAGCTGACTGTTTCTACATGGAATTATGTCATTGTTTATTTATTTACAGGTAAAAGAGGCTGGTGCATCTAATCCCTTTTGAAGGGTGTTCACAGGATAAAGCATTTTTTGAAGTACCTTCTGAAATCTCTCTTTGAGGCTTTTTCCTGGAGGAAGAGTGCGGTGTGGAGGACAGACATCTGGATGGAGGGCTGCTTCCATCTCTTAGAAACGGAGGTTCAGTCAGTGAATGGAGACTGTGGTCAGTGAAAACTGTGGACTGGGGTTGCTCTTCTGAGAAGGTCACTTTGTGTTGTGCAGGTAGTACGGTGTTTCTGGAGTCAAAAGGTGCTGAGGAGGGTGTTCTGGTAGTTTGTGGAGACAGTGGTCTGTGTGAGACCTTTGATTTGTGGGGTGAGTGCTGAGAGATCCGTTTCCTCAGAGGAGAGTCAGGGCGATGTGGGGAAAGAGCTCTCGGGATGAGCATGTGTGAAAAGGTGGAGCGCACTGCCCTCTGCTGGTAGTTCCTGTATGCTTCCTCCAAGGTCTCAGCCTCCTTCTCCAGCTCCTGGATCCGAGCCTTGGCTTCAGCCACCAGCTCCATGTCGGAGTCCGGAGAGGCGCTCCAGGGCGGCTTGTGTCCTCGCACGGGCCCACCTGCTTGACAAACATCATCATAACCCACCCTGGCCCTCAGCAGAGCTCTGTCCACATAGATGTCAGGGGGAACCAACTTGTCAGTGCTCAGCTCCAGCGCTGAGCGATCGACAAGAGAGGGCTTGGGGTTACGCAGCACTTCATTTTCAAGAGCTGCCATCACCGTATGGATGACAACAAAGGAAAGGGAGAGAGGAAAGAAAAGGAAAAGCAAACAAGAGGAGAGTTGAACACTAATACAGAGGACCAACCACCATTACAGAGCAAACATAAGAAAAAAAGGGGACATACAACTAATTGCGAATAACTATTTACATGCATATACACCTACGATCTTTTAGCCACTACTGTAACATGCCTTCCTTTCTTGTTTTTGCTGAAATGTTTTTTTCCAGTCATTGACAAAAGAGGACTTTTGAGCTCCCATGTTAACATGAGCCAAAAAAGGAAGCCAGTTTATTAAAAGTAGAAATAATTTAACTACAGTTAAAGTTATGCATTACTGATTGTAACATACATAACTGCAAACAGACGAATAACACTAAGATGTGGCAGATATGCACGCCACCCGGTCGAGGGGTACCTTGTTGAGTTTGGCGAAGCTGCACCTTAATGTCCTCCATGTGGTTCATCGTCCACTGTGACTTCTCCTCACACTCTATCAACTGAGCGCCGAGCTGAGCGCACCGTTCCACCTGCAGGAAACGGCAGACGACAGGACAACATGCGTGAGAAGTTATTGTTCAGATCAATCTAGATTTGAGGACAAATCACAATTATATGAGGAAATAGGCCTTCATGATGAGATGATTTGTGGTAATTAGTGAAACATTGAATTACCCATATTAGCTCTTGTCTCCTTCTTCGTGCTATCTAACATCGCAGTCAGCACCAAAAAGACACCAATTAATCTGAGGGTAGCTGATAAGAATCAGGAATACTTTACTGATACCTGAGGGTAAATTGGTACATAACGGTAGCTCCTTCGAGAATAAAAATATCACACTTTAGAGAGATTGAATTAGATATCATTAGAGAAGACAATAAGAATGTGGATCTGGATGTATATGATAAATATTTTAACCAATACTTATAGGTACAAAGTCTAAGGGAGGTCAGTTTTTCCCTCATATATTTTCTTTACAACCGCAATCCACTCTCCTTTTGTTTGTTGGATTCTTGTCTAACCATTTCTTAGTTATCACTTTTTTGTTCAACACAATACTTAAAGAAAGGTGTTTGTCCTGAGTGTTAAATTCAGTTGATATATTACCTAAATATACAGTGGCACAACTATAGTCAATCTTTCAATATTGAAATATGGTTCAACAGTCAGCACTCAAAGAAATCCCCCAAAAAGAGACAAAATCTCATGAAAACAAAGAAAATAAAAAATAAAGCTGACTGCATAGTTTCCCACACTCAGCGATGTGCTGATGTGACTGACCTCACTCTGGAGCTGTGCCTGCAGCACCTGTTTCTGGTTGTCAAACTCTTCCTCATCCTGCCTGCGGACGCTCTGCAGCCTCCGTAGCTCCGTCTGCAAGGCCAGCTGCTCTTTGGACGGCTTGCCCAAATCTGAGAGAGGAGTTATCAGAGTCAAAACATCATCTTAAAGTGTAAAATCCTCTCTGTCAGTCCGGTGTCTGTTTCAGTGATAAGTTATATGATGAAAAAGCACCCAGTGATACATGGAAGTTGCTCTGATCACGTCATCTCTGAAGTGCTCCAGTTCATGATTTGTGGCTGTATGGATCTGACCAGCATGAGTACAGCACAGATGTTTCTGCCTTTTGTTATCGATGAGGTCCACTGCTCCCTTTCTCAAATAGGAAGAATATGCTGTATTTTAGAGAGAGGTAAAGCTTTGGCTGTGTGCCGTGGGTAAAGGGAGCCCTCTGTCTCTGCTTCCCCTTCACTCCACTTCTCATCCCTGTTCCCTCACTGGTTTCCCTTTTAGTTTGCAGGGCTACAAACACAGCACAGAGGCCTCACATTGGCAGGCGAGACACATTCAAAAAGACTCCAGAAGCCAGAAGCAGTGGGACAGACTAACATGAATGCTTCACAGTACACTGCATCCCCCACAGCTCACAACGAACACTCAAGCTCTCTCTGAATGCAACACAGCAACTGGATTTATCTCAGTTTACAAAAAAGAGGTACTGGTTTTTTAGGTGCATACATTAGAAGCAATAATAATAATACATCAGTTGTATATTATTACAGGCAGAAAACCCTGATTCTATTAATCTCTCATGGTAGAATTAATAGGAAGACTCCTCTGAGAAAGGCAACAGCAGCCGGCCCTTACCTGCATGGAGAAGCCGGTTCTCCTCTTGGGCCTCCTCCAGCTGCGTCTTCAGCAGCCGCAGCTGGCCCTGCAGCTCTGCTCTCTCTCTTTTCAAGCCGGGGTAGTCACTCATGTTCTCCAGTCTTTCCCTCAACAGCTCCTTCTGTTGAGTCAGCAGAGAAATCTGCTGCTGCGCTGTCTCAAGCTCAACCTGGAAGACAACAGAAGAGACGTGAGAAGAGCAGGCAGAAGAAAGCTGGACACTTAATTTATCAGTGACATTATGCCACATACAAATATTATCAAAAGCTTTGTCTGAAGACAGGAGTACAGTCATTTAGTAGGACGTAAATATGGTGCCTATTTTCTATTGAAGAGGGTTAAATTAATACTGCTGTGACTGGAGATGTGTTGTTTACCTTCAGTCGTCTCAGCTCTGAACATGTTCTGCTTTGCTCCTCTAATTTCCCATCAATTACAGCTGACTCATTTTGGATGCGAGCAGTTTCCACTGAGGAACAAAAAAGAATAAACACAATTCAGAAGATGGGATAAGCAAAGCTGTCAGAAACCTTCCATTAATCCAAGTACTCACTTTTGTTTCTGTTCTCGTTCTCAGTTAGTTTCTCTGTTCTCTTGATGAACTCCTCCTTCAACTCGAGCTGATACCTGATTGTATAAAAAAAAAAAAAAGCATAAGAACAACAATTACACACAAAATATCTTAAAAATTAATGTGTCTAGTGCTGCCTTGGATCTTCGTTTACTGCTTGCACAAGGGGATTACCTCACTACCCATGAAAGAAGACCAGTAAACCAAAATTCATTGATTGGATTAAAGAACCATCCATAAATAGATTACTTAGATTATTCAGGGTTCCTACATCTTCAATTGTCAATTTCAAACAGTTTCATGTGGTATTTTAAAGCTTTCTTACACCTTACAACTATGATAAATTACACATTTAGATACAGCACAAACAGTGAAAATGATTATTAGACTTCATCATATTAAAACAGATGTGTTTGTGCTATAAACAAGAAACATTTGGTTTCCTGATAGCAGTCTACAGCAGGATGACCTATAAAAAGGGGGGAGAAAAAAAAGTTTCATGTTTCAAATTGTGTCACCTGCTGGTAAATAGACTTTGCATCCTATAATTTGGTTGGGCCGATATAAAGTTGTTGAATTAGAATAAATAAATAAAATAAAATAATAAAGGTTAGTTCATCATAGTCTTTGCATCTTCTTCCTGATGCCTTATTCTATCACGGGTAA